>OY282640.1:96871611-97064111 GCA_958299015.1 Tetanocera ferruginea | reverse complement strand
ATTACCATTATTATCATTATTATCATTATTATCATTATTATCATTATTATCATTACACTGGTTTACAGCCAATATGTACTTTGAATGCCACTATTCTTTTCTCATGTAAAATCGGTCGCTAATTCCGAAAAAAATTTTGTTTTTTTCTGTCACTCCGTTTTCGAGATATTGCCCACTGTAGGGTTTTCAACGAAAAAAAAAAGTTGGTTCCACTTAATTGCATATATCTCCAGAACAAACAACAGTAATCAAACAAATGATATATCAAATAAAAGCTTATAAAATTTCTTACAAACAATGCAAACATCATTTTTTGGTCGAGTTGTTAGTTTTGGCGGAATAAATTCAAATTTCAGGGATTTTTTTTTATTTTTCAGAAAAATTTCCAAAAACAGACAAAACAGTTGCAAATTTCGTTAAGAAATCAAAATATTTTGTTTTTTTTGATATTTTTTACTAAAAGCCTTTATTTTTCCAAAAAAAATAAGCTATTGTTGAAGAAAATCTATTGAGAAATGAAAAAGTTGTGTTCAATGGAACGAAAGAACCCAAATTGTGTGATTATCAATTTATGCATTTGGACTTATTTTATTGCCATAAAAAAAAATGAGAATTAAAGGTTGTTGTAATAAAATCATATATTCTTAGTTTTTATTGTTCTTTTAATAATTTACATTATTTAAATTGTATATAATTATAATTTATAATTTTTATTGTTCCCTTAAATCATTTATATTGTTATTTACATTGTAAATGATTTTTATTTATCATTCAGAAATTAAAAATGATTAGAATTCTTGTTTTGTCGTTTATTTAATTCGGGATCGGTTTCTCTGATGAGAAACCAACAATAGTCGCCCATCATACCTTTGTCCTAAAATCCTTGGTACCGATTCTCAATTACTTTTATCTGTTGGTGGAATCTTTCCCCATGTTCGTCACTCTCGTCACCGAGATTCTTCGCTTTCTTTGTCTAACGCCTTGACAGTGTTTTTCATAAGTCCAAGTTTGATGTGCAACGGTGGGAGAATTATGTTTTCCTTTTTGACGAATGGGACGTTTTTGACGTTGTTCTCTCCAACTTTCGACTCAATTCTTTCTGGCCAGTCCTTTTTGTAATAGTGGTGTTCACGTGCTCGACTATCCCACTTGCATACAAAATAGCAGTGCTTTGTGTAGCCACTCTGTAAACCACAAAGCATACCAACGACTTTGAGATCAGAACATATTTTCCAGTCGTGTTGTTCATATTTAAAACATGTCAATAGCTTCGCCATTGTTTCGTACGTTTACTTTGTGTTGACTGCATGTGCGATCAGAATCGATGGCTTTTTGTTTCCTATATGAAGTAATCCCGCTTTCAAGCTCACTTTGCTGCCATCAATAAACAAACGCCACTCTTTGGGAATGTACGGCTGACCGAAGGTATTAAATAAGCCAGGAATGTCTACGCAATAGCAGATATTGTCATTCTTAGTAAAGTGCATAGCAATCGGTTTTTCACGATTTCTGTAGTATGTCACCTTAAAATCGGGTCCCAAAAAGTTGAATTGTTACAAACGAGAACCATGCAATTCCGATTTTTCCTTTGACAGTTCCAAATCTCTTATCCAATCATTCAGCTGCGCTTGCGATAAAAGGTGAGTTGTGTTTTCAGTTGTAATAGTACTACCACCTGTGGTTCCTTCCGACTCCACTGAATCTACGGATTTTCGATTGTTTTCACGTGTTGAATCGGGACAAGTAGGATATGGAACATCGTCAGAATGAGATACTGGCAATGAAACATTCGGGACAGTGGAGTATATCACTCGTTTGTGTTTTCCAACACCAGTCACTTTGGCCAGACAAAAAAAGCAATCGTTTAGGTGGCAAAACGGTTGTCTCCAGATCATCGGAGCATCGAATTTCATGTATCGTTTTTTACCCGAGCTCCATTCAGACAATATAAATTTGCACGACTGACACAAAATACTTGGCGTCCATGATTTGCCAATGTTCTTAGCCGCAATACCAAAATAATGAAGATATGACATTTGCAATAAATTCGTAAAATTGACTGGTTTCTTTTCGAAAGTAAGTTCACCGCACACGTAGCAGAAAATATCTGGGTCGTTTTTACACTGGAATTTTCGCAGTCTTTTACTCATTTTATTTTGAAGTATATCTTATTTTTTATTTTTTCCTTTCGTTACAAATTATGCGTCCGTTTGTTTGCCACGTTTTTTAGTATAATGCATGAATGTTTTTGCTTTTATACATCTCGAAAGTTCTGCAGGTACAATAAAGGAAGGTAGGTCCACGACTCAGAGAGCGACCGCCGAAACTGTCAAAAAAACACAAAATAAGTATGCACATGGCATAATAAAAACAGGTAGGCTCTCTTTCTTATAGCCATAAGTGTCGAAATCAGACGTTTTGCTGTGACGGTTTCGACGGTTGCATTCTCAGTCGTGAGCACACCAAACCCTTGACTTGATTCCTATGAACAATAAAAATGAAAATAAAAAATTATAGTACAATAACCCAATTTATTTATATGACAAAAAAATTTGTAAAAAAAACATAACTTGGGTGCTTTCGTTCCATTGAACACAACTTTTTCATTTCTCAATAGATTTTCTTCAACAATAGCTTATTTTTTTTGGAAAAATTAAGGCTCTTAGTAAACAATATCAAAAGTAACAAAATATTTTGATTTCTTAACGAAATTTGCAACTATTTTGTCTTTTTTGGAAATTTTTCTGAAAAATAAAAAAATCCCCGATATTTGAATTAATTCCGCTAAAACTAACAGCTCGACCAAAAAATGATGTTTGCATTGTTTGTAAGAAATTTTATTAGCTTTTATTTGATATATCATTTGTTTGATTACTGTTGTTGGTTCTGGAGGTATATGCAATTAAGTAGAACCAATTTTTTTTTTTCATTGAACACCCTACAGTGGGCAATATCTCGAAAACGGAGTGACAAAAAAAACATTTTTTTTCGGAATTAGCGACCGATTTTACATGAGAAAAGGATAGTGGCATTCAAAGTACAAACAACTTTTCGTTATTTGTAAACCAGTGTTATTATCATTATTATCATTATTATCATTATTATCATTATTATCATTATTATCATTATTATCATTATTATCATTATTATCATTATTATCATTATTATCATTATTATCATTATTATCATTATTATCATTATTATCATTATTATCATTATTATCATTATTATCATTATTATCATTATTATCATTATTATCATTATTATCATTATTATCATTATTATCATTATTATCATTATTATCATTATTATCATTATTATCATTATTATCATTATTATCATTATTATCATTATTATCATTATTATCATTATTATCATTATTATCATTATTATCATTATTATCATTATTATCATTATTATCATTATTATCATTATTATCATTATTATCATTATTATCATTATTATCATTATTATCATTATTATCATTATTATCATTATTATCATTATTATCATTATTATCATTATTATCATTATTATCATTATTATCATTATTATCATTATTATCATTATTATCATTATTATCATTATTATCATTATTATCATTATTATCATTATTTATAATTATTATCATCATCATCATCATCATCATCATCATCATCATCATCATCATCATCATCATCATCATCATCTTTAAAAAAACCCTTCCAGTAGATTAACAAGAATTCGTTTAGATTAGAAGAGTATGATTTTGTTATAGAACACATTAGAGGAAAAGACAATTCAGGAGCGGACGCGCTGTTTGAATTGACTTTAACGATATTAAAGCAATACCTTCAATTAGCAATGTTCATATGGTGACTACACGCGCACAATCAAAAACCACGACCCAAGAAATAACTGAATTTAAATGATCATTTATTTAACCTCGTAACCATTGAAAAATTAAAACAAAACGCAACTCAACTTATAAAAAACCTACAAATAGCGCTAAAACCCAAAATATGAATAATAACAGATAAAGATGAACAAAAATCTTTATTAAAAAAATTTCATGATAACCCTCATTTCAGAGGACATCCTGGAACAACCAGTTTTCTTAAAAAGATTCGTCAATTTTACTATTGGAAAAACATCACTAAGGATGTGAATCAATATGTTAAGAAATGTGTTCAATGCCTAACAAATAAAACCACAAAACATATAAAGCCACCTATGATTATATCCCCAACACCGAAAATTTCCCAAACAGTAATAATAGATACAGTAGGACCCCTTCCTATATCCGAAAAAGGCAATCAATACATAATCACTTTAATATGAGATCTTACCAAGTACATAGTAGCGATACCAGTAGCTGATAAAAATGCGAAAACAGTTGTAAAAGCGTTAGTTGAACATTTTATATTAATTTATGGACCTAGGAGCAAAATATTTAGTGACATGGGCAGGAGAGCGTATCGAAAAATTTAGATCGTATTCTAAGAGGTCTCAAAAGTTGCATAGGCTTGTCAAGATCACCCAAAAAAATTTTTATAAAAAATAAAGGACATCTTCCTGCCCCGCAAGGACCAAGTTGTTTTCAAATGCTTTAAGATCGACATGTGCCTTAAAGCGAAAGTAATAATGCAGTTTAACTAACAATTTCTTGCCACACACGGTGCTACTCATGATTTTTACCAACAGTGTCCTGTATGAAGGATATTCGAAGCGAAAGTTGTACTTGGGATAACACAAGACTTTTGGTTGTAAGCATTGGTTATATATTTTGGTGGTACTGTTTATAGTGTTGATGTATTCCATAAATATCATGAATTAATAATTTGCATAGTTTTTGCATTTCTATTCTCTTGTTGTAGAGAAATGTATACTAGAACGCAATTTTTTAACTTTTTCAAAAAAATGAATATTAGATTTTATATCACGGGCAAAAGAAGTGGTGTCGAAGATAATCTCCTCAATTTGAGTTTTTTGAAAATTTCTGAACATGATACTACCTAAAAATCATTATTAAGTATATCAGCTTAAGACCACGAGTTTTTTTTCTATTTCGATGTTATAAAAAAAGTTACTTCCTAGCATCAAATTTCTCAACTTGTGTTATGTCCCCTTTATGGTTAAAATTTCATTAAAACACATTTTAAAAACAATTGTTTAGTCTTTTGAGACCAACTGAATGGCATAAAATGTATTTTAATGATATTATGACCATACAGAAGATATAACTCAAATTGAGAAATTTGATGGTACGAAGTAAAATTTTTTTACGTATTAAAATATAAAAAAAAATCGTGGTCTAAGCCTGGCATATTAAATACATATTTTAAGGTAAGGTCATGTACAGAAATATTTGAAAAATCCAAATTAAGAAAATTGTCTTCGACACCACTTCTAATGCCCGTGATATAAAATGTAATATTAATTTTTTTGAAAAAGTTAAAAAATTTCGTTCTAGTATACATTTCTCTAAAACAAGAGAATTGATATGCAAAAACTATGCAAATTATTAATTCATCATATTTAAGAATTACGCCAACACTATAATCAATGCCATCAAAATTTAGACTCAATGGTTACAATCAAAAGTTATGTGCCATCTCGAGTATTACTTTCGCTTCGAATATCCTTCAAACAGGATACTGTGGGTTAAAATCGTGAGTATCATCGTGTTCGGTAAGATATTGCTGGTTAAACTGTATTTAAATTTTTTCCTTAAAACACATGTGGTTTTTTTACAAAAATCTTGTTTTTCTCAAAAATGTTTTTACTGTTTTATTGTTTTTCTCAAAAAACAACTTTGTCTTTGCGGGGCAGGAAGACGTCCTTTTATTTACATAAAATTTTTTTTGGTAGATCTTGACAACCACATGAAACTTTCTAGACCTCTTAGAATGTGAAATTCGAAAAAAAATGTAATTCGATACGCCCTAATGGGCAGGGCACAAAATAATTCATTTTCCTTTGAATTCTTTTGACATAATATTGCATGAATAACATTATTGTTTTCAAACAAACTCATTGCGCGTAAATTTACCATTTCATTGAACACAAAAATATCAAAATCGGTTGAAAATTAGCTGAATGGTGGCAATTTTAACGTTTTTTTTTTCATCATAAAACACCGATTCCCTTGTATAGGCTTGCTATCATACAAAGTGTTGCCATTTCGTCAAATCTTAACCGATTTTGGTCAAATCTTACCCGATTTTGGTCATCTTTGAGTCGTTGGAAAGAAGGTATGGTAAGTAACATAAAAAAAAAAAAAAAAAAATGGGTAGGGGAGAGTGGTACTAGTTGTCACAAAATTTGAATGAACTGCTGTAACTCCCACAAATTAAGCAATAATGGCACTGCAATACTTTTAAAGATAAATTCAATATTTTATTCTTCAATCCTGATATGAATAACGAATATTATTTTAAAATAAATCAAAAAATTTTCTAGATAAAAAATTCAACTCGTCTGGGACAAGTAACCCCACCCGTGGGGTAAGTTGTCTCAACGCGTAGTCCCCGTTGTCACACCTCTTAATCGTCGTCGCTGCCGCACTCCGAAGAACAATTTAAGCAGCAATGTATCAAACAATCACTTTCAATGCATTATGTGCCCAGCGTTTGCAGTTTATATATTGACGACAATTGTTATTGGATTTGACGCTTGACAACAAACTACACGTAGTGAATCCACGTTATCTTTATTGATACTAGCTGTAATCGGCTTGCATCATGATATCTGAATATGTCCGGCCAAGACGTTTGCGATTTTTTGGCATATTTCCTTAAATTCGAATAAAACATAGAATACTTTCAAAATGGTTATATGAAATTATATGTGACAACAAGCCCCACAAGCGCTGTGACAACCTGTACCATTTGGAAAAAAATGTAAGCAATGTTCTGTAAATTTAAATATAAAGTTTTATCTAAAAATTCATAAGTATTTGCAAAATATAATATTAATTGTATTGGAAATTTATTTAAAGTTGAATATTGCACACTTCTATTTGTCTAAACACGAATTTTTAAAAAATATAAAAATACACAAATCCAACTTAGTTTCTTAAATCTTTTTTATTTTTTGCAAAACAAAACTAACGGCTCTTAAACTTTCTTGGGATGCTAGAAATTGCAATAGCGTATAGATGACATTGAAATTTAACTCGATAACGTGTTGTATCAAAAGATATCGGCGTTGTGACAACTAGTACTTGAGACAACGGGGACGACTCTCCCCTACTGAAAAAGTTGTTACGCAAAATTAAGTGGTTTCTATATTGACAGTTATTTAAAGTTTTATATTGACACATGTCACTTACCATACCTTCTTTCCAACGACTCAAATATGACCAAAATCGGGTAAGATTTGACGAAATGGGAATCGGTGTTTTATGACGAAAAAAAAAACGTTAAAATTGCCACCATTCAGCTAATTCTGAACCGATTTTAATATTTTTGAGTTAAATGAAATGATACACTTACGCGAAATGAGTTTTTATGAAAATAATAATGTTATTCATGCAACATTTTGTCAAAAAAATTCATAGAAACATGCATTTTTTGTGAAATTACAAAACACTTAAGAATTTGCTTCGCTTCACGCTTCATTGTGTATTAAATCAAATTTCTTTTAATACAGCCTTATTCTACGTGAAATTCTACTGAAAAGAAGTGCAATTTAGTTTTTATTTCCGACAAGGTAAATGGCTGTAAAAATTCAATGACAGTCGGCACAACAAAATTTGAACACTTCAACTTAAAAAATTAATTTAAAAAAATTGTGACGACATTAAGAAGTCTGACAAACTGCGATGGACTCACAACATGTTCCCCTTTAAGAATTTCGCATTTCGCAATGCAGTGAGAGCGCATTTTTAATTTTAAACCTCATTTTCTTTGTTCACAAACTTTGAACGCGTTTATCTCGAAACCATGTTTTTCGTTCTGGTTGCGGCACTAGCGGGTTCATTTTTTGACGAAATTTTTTTGACGTAGAATTACGTCTTACAGCGCGGTTTGTATGGGGTCGTTTTAACAGATTTTTCAAGGTCATTATGCAACGTTTTTGGCGAATACTTTAGGGTATACCTACAGCCTTTAATACTCTTCATTCAAAGACAATATATATACTAAAATATCAGTCACAAAATAATAAGTCACAAAATAGTTAAATATAAGAAGAAAAATGCATGTTTTTATATAAGAAAATCAATCATCAGCTACTTATGTGCCTGCTGCTTTCTTTGTTTTTCTTTCGTTGTTTATGCTTGTATGCTTTGGTTTTGCACGAACTGATTGGTTCGCTTTGGCAGCATTGTAAGCATAAGTTCGCATTGGGTTTATGTATGCACTGCAATGCAATGCAATGAACTCAATTTGTCAAATTAAACAAAATGGTTCTGTGATCCGGTTTGATTTAACTTTTATGAAAAAAACGAGTTGGATCATATTTCTTTTTATGCTTTTACCCAATAGATGGCGTAAAATTTTAATTTTTGCTTATAATTTAAATTAATTTGGATTCCACATCCCACTAGCACTAGCGAGTGTAGTTTGCAAACTATACATCGAACAGAAAGTGTAGCTAGCAAACTAAATCTCAGACAGAGACGAGAGGAAAGGACATGTGCTCAGCGTGAAATATAGTAACCATACGATTTTTAAAAATCGGGGTCTTAATTTTAATTTGAAATTAGTAGTTAAACTGACTGTAGCTTGCAAACTATATATCGGGCAGAAACGAAAGTAGCACCAATGGAAAGTGCATTTGCTTCGCCTTCTTTTCAACTATGTCAATGAACTCAACCTAACAAACTTAACAAAATGATCGAAAAAATTTGAAATTTAGCTTATTTCTTTTTGCTTGCTCATTTAATCATACTTACTATTTAACTTTTTCTTTGTTTTGGCATCGATAAGAAGTCCATAATTGAGTGTTATTCATTTATTTTTTAATTTTTGGAAGATCAATAAGAATACGTGCAAAATGAACAAAACAATCGGACCAAAGAGACAAATTAATTCGACAATTTCTGCTACACCTGATTCTGTTTCTCCAGTGTGTAGTAGTTTAAATACGATTTCAACTACACCCAATAGTCATTTGACTTTAAGGGCAGTGTCGAGGACCAAAAACGTATTCATATCACGTCTACAGCCCGACACATCATTAGAAAATATATTGACGTTTGTCCAACAAAATAAATTGTTGACCTCAAATTCTTCCTGTTCATGCAAAAAAATAGGTAATAAGCCAACCCACGCCTCTTTTATTCTTACAGTTGCTGCTGAAGATTTTGCAACAGTTCTTAACTCTCCCATGTGGGCCGATAATATTCTCGTTACTGAGTTTAAGCCGAAAAATAAGTCTAGAAAGACGAATCACTCTACCCGTCAGACTCAAAAAAACTAAATAGGCTATCCCTTTACTACCAAAATGTAAGGGGATTGCGTTCTAAGACACAGGACATATTTCTGTCGACTCAGAATAGCTCTGAGGATATTATCGCTTTAACAGAAACGTGGCTAAATGGAAGCATCAATGATTTAGAATTGTTTGACAATAGTTTTCAAGTTTTTAGAAAGGATAGATACACTGACAGTAGTTCCTCTGTTGGTGGTGGTGTCCTTTTAGCAGTGAGGAACTGCTTTGTCAGTTCGCTTGTTGATATTCCCTGCTCAATTAATATAGAACTGATATGCGTTAAAGTAATACATTGTAATTCCAATGTATATGTAATTAATGCGTATGTTCCTCCAAAGAGTAGTGCAGAGGTCTATGCAAGCCTTGCTAATTGCATAGATTATATTATTAATTTACTTGACGTAAATGACGACATTTTATTATTGGGTGATTTTAATTTGCCCGACTTAAAATGGTATTCTTCTGACGATGAAACATATTTTTGTGCATCTAATTCGAAGACTCGGCAAGAACATATATTTGTTGATAATATATGCTCTGACTTACAACAAGTGAGTTGTATTTATAATAGTCTTAATCGACTTCTTGACCTGGTCTTAACTACGGACAGTAACAATGTCATCGTTAAGAGGGCCTTCCATACTCTGACAACTGTTGATGAATACCATCCTCCATTGAGCATTTGGTACAAGTCTGATAGAGAAAATATAGTTAATTCAAATTCCATCGACAAAGTTTATGAATTCAATTTTAAAAAAGCTGACTTTTTGAGGTTGAATCATTTACTCCGCTGTAAACTCAATGTAATGTTAGAATATATAAATGAAAATAATTTGGATAATTCCATTAATTTTTTTTATATGGAACTCTTTGCTGTGTTTTCTCAGTCCGTACCATATAGCCTCAAAATTGCGAAGAATTCTGCGTACCCCTGGTACACAAAGGATTTAAAGACTCTTCGTAACAACAGAAACAGGGCATGGAAGAAATACGTTTGTAGTTTAGACTCAAATGACCTAGAAACTTACAAAAGTTTGTTTCTGGTATTTGAAAATCGCTCAGCTACATTATATCGCGAATATTTAGATAATATTAAGCTGAGAATATTATCTGATCCAAAGAAATTTTGGGGATTCATAAATACAAAGAAGAAATCCGATGGATTCCCTAATTCGTTTAGAACTTTTGATGGATTTACTGACGATCCCGTCATAATATGTGGCTTATTTGCCAATCTTTTCAAAGAGTCCTTTTGCTCAGATTCTTTTAATCCTGATGAAGAGTATTTCGAATATATGAACTGTACTCCCAAGGTTTCTTTGGACCCTATATCCTTAACTTCAGAGGATATTTTAAAGTATATTGGATCGCTCGATGAGGATTTTGGTGCTGGACCTGATGGAGTTCCTGCCGCAGTGTTAAAACAATGCGGTTTTATTTTGTGTCAACCACTTTCTTTATTATTCAATAAATCAATTAATGAAAGTTATTTTCCAATTTTCTGGAAAAAATCTTTCATCAGTCCAATTTATAAAAAAGGTTGCAGGAATGATGTCAACAACTATAGGCCTATCGCTAAACTCTCATCGATTCCAAAACTGTTTGAGCGAATTATGTACGATCGGGTAAAAATTCACTGTGGGGAAGCCATAACATCTCGTCAGCATGGTTTTGTTAGTGGCAGATCCACGGTGTCTAATCTTCTCGATTTTACAACATTCTGCTTAAATTCAATCGGTTCTGGTAAACAGGTCGACTGTATTTACACTGACTTCAGTAAAGCTTTTGATAAATTACCACACAATCTAATTTTGTTTAAACTCAAAACAATGGGTTTCCCACAATATTTTGTGAGCTGGATTAAATCGTATTTGATGGAGCGATCTTATCAAATACGATTCCGAGGCGTTTTGTCTTCTGAATTTGTTGCTGAATCAGGTGTTCCGCAGGGTAGTCACCTTGGTCCACTTCTGTTTATTTTAGCAATTAATGATGTAACTCACATCATTAAACACTCTCATCTGCTCATTTACGCAGATGATATGAAAATATACAGAACTATAGATTCCGATAACAATTCCGCCCTACTCCAGTCTGATCTGAAATCCTTTGAAGTTTGGTGTTCTAAAAATAACATGTTTCTTAATCCAGATAAATGCCAAACTATGACCTTTTCGCGAAAAAGGAATAATTTAACTTTTGATTATAAGATCAAAAATACCGCTTTAAGTCGTGTAAGTGCCGTCAAAGACCTTGGTATATGCATGGATTCTAAGCTATCGTTCAACAATCATATTGATTACATTTGTAAAAAAGCATCTTCAATGCTTGGATTTATAAAGCGTTGGGCCAAAGAATTCAATAGCATGATAACTACCACAACGTTGTATTATACAATAGTGCGCCCTTACTTGGAGTACGCAAGTCAAGTTTGGTCACCTAGCTATAGTGTGCATGTTGAACGAATAGAGAGGATCCAAAAACGTTTTGTTCGGTTTGCTCTTATGGGCTTAGGTGGGATTGAATTTTTGAACCTTCCTCCTTACGAGGATCGTTTAAAACTATTAAAAATGCAATCTTTAAATGAGCGAAGGAGGTCTGCGGATATCGTATATTTACACCAACTCATAACCGGTGTATTCGATTGTCCGGAATTTCTTTATCTTATTAACTTTAACTCTAACCGTAGAAGTAGTAGAAATGCTAACAACTTAATTTATCTACCATTTAGTAGAACAAATTACATGGCTACTGCTCCTTTAAACCGCATGAGTGCCTCTGTTAACAACTGTACATTTTTTGATGTTAGTCTGTCGAAAGGTCAACTCAAAAGTAGATTGAAAAATATTGTTTAATCAGATCTGTATTTATGTATGCATGGTTAGTTGTTATGTCCTGTGTTGTCCCTGAGCCCAATCCATTCTGTGGTGGGTAAATTTTTCCCGCATTTACCTATTTTGAGCCACTTGAATTCAATGCATTGGAACATTTCAATGATATCTGGATTGTGGCTTCAAATAGATTAATGCTGGGAATGTGCGAAAAAGCTGTAGTAGCTGAACTCTATTGTTATTGCATGTAATATAAAAAAAAAAGTAGAAGAGGTTACAACTTGACCGAAATTCTACGTCTACACTTACGATACTATCGAAACTGTTTCTTTTTTTTTTGTATTTTTTTAAACTTGATTCGCTTTCGTATGACACGAGCTTTTTTTAAAATCTTTTTTGGATTTTTTATGAATTTTTAGAGTCAATATTTTTTTCGAAAAAACACACTTTCAAATTTGGAACATCACCACAAATCGAAAAGAAATTAAAAAAGCTTCTGTCATACCACTTGCCAATTTTGTTAAGATGTAAAAAAGTCATTTTTTTCCAGATCGGACAATTTTTGCGACTCCCAGCACTGCAACCATGAGGCCCCGTTTTTTTCTCTGCCGCCAGTTTGGAGCTCTATAATACCATGTTGGAGTGAAAAATATATTTTTTTGAATTTTTTTTTTTTGTAATATATTCAATTCTCTACAATAATAACGGAAAACATTTGGAAAAATGTTTGTTTTTGACTGAGTTATGAATTTTTTAAAAAAGATCTGTTTTCTCTGCCGCGAATGTAAAGTCCCCCTAAGTTTTAATTATAAGAAATAATTCAATTTATAAAATTTAGTCTGGAATAAACCAGCACTGAAAACTAACGTCTTCTAATTTAAGTTCTGACATATAACAATTATTTACGAAGACCTCTTTTACATCTAGCAATTTCAAAGATTTGAAACGATTAAGTCATAAAAAATACCATCTCAATCAACAATACTAATTTTATTGATAAAAATACTTAATTTTTGAATTCCTCAAGAAATTGTATTAAAAAAAAAAAAAACAGTTTCGATAGTATCGTAAGTGTAGACGTAGAATTCCGTTTAAGTTGTAACCTCTTCTACTTTGTCTCTTTGGTCCGATTGTTTTGTTCATTTTGCACGTATTTTTATTGATCTTCCAAAAATTAACAAATAAATGAATAACACTCAATTATGGACTGCTTATCGAGGCCAAAACAAAGAAAAAGTTAAAAAGTAAGTATGATTAAATAAGCAAGCAAAAAGAAACAAGCAAAATTTCAAATTTTTTCGATCATTTCGTTCAGTTCGATAGGTTGAGTTCATTGACTTAGTTGAAAAGAAGGCGAAGCAAATGCACTTTCCATTGGTGCCACTTTCGTCTCTGCCCGATATATATTTAGTTTGCGAGCTACAGTCAGTTTATTTCATCTTAATCAGCTAATTTCAAATTAAAATTAAGATACCGATTTTTAAAAAATCGTATGGTTACTATATTTCACGCTGAGCACACGCCCTTTCCATTAGCGCCACTCTCGTCACTGTCCGATATTTAGTTTGCGAGCTACACTTTCGTCTCTGTTCGATGTATAGTTTGCGAAGTACACTGGCAAGTGCTAGTGGGATGTGGGATCCAAATTAATTTGCATTAAAAACAAAAATTAAAATTTTACGCCATCTATTGGGTAAAAGCATAAAACGAAATATGATCCAACTCGTTTTTTTTATAAAGGTTAAATCTAACCGGATCACAGAACCATTTCGTTAAATTTAACAGTTTGAGTTTATTGACTGAGTTGAAAAGAGGTTCATGGCCTCTGGTTTCAAAATAGAGCACTAAGTAATCTAGAACAGTAATGCATATATAAACCCAATGCAAACCAATGCTTACAATGCTACCAATATGAACTAGAACTTCCAGTTTCACGAAAGCACGTGTTCACGTGTTTTTAAAAAAATCAATTGAAAACACGAACCTCAACTACACGTGTCTTTTATTCACGAACTACACGTTTGTATTGACGTGAAAGTGCCAATGACCCACCTGTGACCACAGATAATCCCACTGCATCCGATTGGCCATAGAATCATCCATTTTGGTACAAATGTTCCATGGAACCCATAAAAATGCCAATGACCCACCTTTGACATCAGATAATCCCACTGCATCCGATTGGCCATAGAATCATCCATTTTGGTCCAAATGTTTCATGGAACACATCAAAGTACCAATGACCCACCAGTGACCTCAGATAATCCCACTGCATCCGATTGGCCATAGAATCATCCATTTTGGTTCAAATGTTGCATGGAACCCATAAATGTGCCAATGACCCACCTGTGACCACAGATAATCCCACTGCATCCGATTGGCCATAGAATCATCCATTTTGGTCCAAATGTTCCATAAAAGTGCCAATGACCCACCTGTGACCTCAGATAATCCCACTACATCCGATTGGCCATAGAATCTTCCACTTTGGTCCAAATATTACATGGAACCCATCACAGTACCAATAACCCGCCTGTGACCTCAGATAATCCCACTGCATCCGATTGGCCATAGAATCATCCATTCTAGTTCAAATATTCCATGGAACCCATAAAAATGCCAATGACCCATCTGTGACATCAGATAATCCCACTGCATCCGATTGGCCATAGAATCATCCATTTTGGTCCAAATGTTTCATGGAACAAATCAAAGTACCAATGACCCACCTGTGACCTCAGATAATCCCACTGCATCCGATTGGCCATAGAATCATCCATTTTGGTCCAAATGTTTCATAGAACACATCAAAGTACCAATGACCCACCTGTGACCACAGATAATCCCACTGCATCCGATTGGCCATAGAATCATCCATTTTGGTCCAAATGTTCCATAAAAGTGCCAATGACCCACCTGTGACCTCAGATAATCCCACTGCATCCGATTGGCCATAGAATCATCCACTTTGGTCCAAATATTCCATGGAACCCATAAAAGAGCCAATGACCCACCTGTGACCTCAGATAATCTCACTGCATCCGATTGGCCATAGAATCATCCATTTCGGTCCAAATGTTCCATGGAACCCATAAATGTGCCAATAACCCACCTGTGACCTCAGATAATCTCACTGCATCCGATTGGCCATAGAATCATCCATTTTGGTCCAAATGTTCCATGGAACCCATAAAAGTGCCAATGACCCACCTGTGACCTCCGATAATCCCACTGCATCCGATTGGCCATAGAATCATCCATTTTGGTCCAAATGTTTCATGGAACACATCAAAGTACCAATGACCCACCTGTGACCACAGATAATCCCACTGCATCCGATTGGCCATAGAATCATCCATTTTGGTACAAATGTTCCATAAAAGTGCCAATGACCCACCTGTGACCTCAGATAATCCCACTGCATCCGATTGGCCATAGAATCATCCACTTTGGTCCAAATATTCCATGGAACCCATAGAAGAGCCAATGACCCACCTGTGACCTCAGATAATCTCACTGCATCCGATTGGCCATAGAATCATCCATTTTGGTCCAAATGTTCCATGGAACCCATAAATGTGCCAATGACCCACCTGTGACCTCAGATAATCCCACTGCATCCGATTGGCCATAGAATCATCCATTTTGGTCCAAATGTATCATGGAACCCATCAAAGTACCAATGACCCACCTGTGACCACAGATAATCCCACTGCATCCGATTGGCCATAGAATCATTAATTTTTGTCCAAATGTTTCATGGAACCCATCAAAGTACCAATAAACCACCTGTGACCTCAGATAATCCGACTGCATCCAATTGGCCATAGAAGCATTCATTTTGGTCCAAATGTTCCATAAAAGTGCCAATGACCCACCTGTGACCTCAGATAATCCCACTGCCCCCGATTGGCCATAGAATCATCCATTCTAGTTCAAATGTTCCATGGAACCCATAAAAATGCCAATGACCCACCTTTACCATCAGATAATCCCACTGCATCCGATTGGCCGTAGAATCATCCATTTTGGTCCAAATGTTCCATGGAACCCATAAATAAGCCAATGACCCACCTGTGACCTCAGATAGTCCCACTCATCCGATTGGCCATAGAATCATCCATTTTGGTCCAAATGTTGCATGGAACCCATAAATGTGCCAATGACCCACCTGTCACCTCAGATAATCCCACTGCATCTGATTGGCCATAGAATCATCCATTTTGGTCCAAATGTTCCATGGAACCCATAAATGTGCCAATGACCCACCAGTGACCTCAGATAATCCCACTGCATCCGATTGGCCATAGAATCATCCATTTTGGTCCAAATGTTCCATGGAACCCATAAAAGTGCCAATGACCCACCTGTGACCTTAGATAATCCCGATGCATCCGATTGGCCATAGAATCATCCACTTTGGTCCAAATATTCCATGGAACCCATAAAAGTGCCAATAACCCACCTGTGACCTCAGATAATCTCACTGCATCCGATTGGCTATAGAATCATCCATTTTGGTCCAAATTATCCATGGAACCCATAAATAAGTCAATGACAAACCTGTGACCTCAGATAATCCCACTGCATCCGATTGGCCATAGAATCATCCACTTTGGTCCAAATATTCCATGGAACCCATAAATGCGCCAATGACCCACCTTTGACATCAGATAATCCCACTGCATCCGATTGGCCATAGAATCATCCATTTTGGTCCAAATGTTCCATGGAACCCATAAATAAGCCAATGACCCACCTGTGACCTCAGATAATCCCACTGCATCCGATTGGCCATAGAATCATCCATTTTGGTCCAAATGTTCCATGGAACACATAAAAGTGCCAATGACCCACCTGTGACCTTAGATAATCCCGATGCATCCGATTGGCCATATAATCATTCACTTTGGTCCAAATATTCCATGGAACCCATAAATGTGCCAATGACCCATCAGTCACCTCAGATAATCCCACTGCATCCGATTGGCCATAGAATCATCCACTTTGGTCAAAATATTCCATGGAACCCATAAAAGTGCCAATGACCCGCATGTTACCTCAGATAATCCCACTGCATCCGATTGGCCATAGAATCATCCATTTTGTTCCAAATGTTCCATGGAACCCATCAAAGAACCAATGACCCGCATGTTACCTCAGACAATCCCACTGCATCCGATTGGCCATAGAATTATCCATTTTGGTCCAAATGTTCCATGGAACCCATCAAAGTACCAATGACCCACCTGTGACCTCAGATAATTCCACTTCATCCGATTGGCCACAGAATCATCCATTTTGGTCCAAATGTTCAATGGAACCTATAAAAGTGCCAATGACCCACCTGTGACCTCAGATAATCCCACTGCATCCGATTGGCCATAGAATCATCCATTTTGGTCCAAATGTTCCATGGAACCCATCAAAGTAACAATGACCCGCCTGTGACCTCAGATAATCCGACTGCATCCGATTGGCCATAGAATCATCCATTTTGGTCCAAATGTTCCATGGAACCCTTCAAAGTACCAATGACCCGCCTGTGACCTCAGATAATCCCACTGCATCCGATTGGCCATAGAATCATCCATTTTGGTCCAAATGTTCCCTGGAACCCATCAAAGTACCAATGACCCGCCTGTGACCTCAAATAATCCCACTTCATCCGATAGGCCACAGAATCGTTTCATTACATTTAAGTTAAAATTATTATTATCCTATTAATTATTTTATCCTCTATTGTTATAGCTGTTTAAGAGGTTGTTATCCCAGTTTGAAATTTGAAATCTGTAATTTGTTTTATTTATTTTTTATTTTATAACTTTTTATTCTTAATTTTTTATGTTTTAATTCTTAAATTTCAATATTTAATTCTTACTTAGAATATTCTAATTCGTTGCATTTAAAAGAGCAATTCTTGTATGCTAATGTAAACCTGAAATAAATCTAAATCTAAAAATAAAATCATCCATTTTGGTCCAAATGTTCCATAGAACCCATAAATGTGCCAATGACCCACCTGTGACCTCAGATAATCCCACTGCATCCGATTGGCCATAGAATCCTCCATTTTGGTCCAAATGTTTCATGGAACCCATCAAAGTACCAATGACCCACCTGTGACCACAGATAATCCCACTGCATCCGATTGGTCATAGAATCATCCATTTTGGTCCAAATGTTTCATGGAACCCATAAAAGTGCCAATGACCCACCTGTGACCTCAGATAATCCCACTGCATCCGATTGGCTATAGAATCATCCATTCTAGTTCAAATGTTCCATGGAACCCATAAAAATGCCAATGACCCACCTTTGACATCAGATAATCCCACTGCATCCGATTGGCCATAGAATCATCCATTTTGGTCCAAATGTTTCAGAGAACCCATCAAAGTACCAATGACCCACCTGTGACCTCTGATAATCCCACTGCATCCGATTGGCCATAGAATCATCTATTTTGGTCCAAATGTTCCATGGAACCCATAAAAGTGCCAATGACCCACCTGTGACCTCAGATAATCCCACTGCATCCGATTGGCCATAGAATCATCCATTTTGGTCCAAATGTTCCATGGAACCCATAAATGTGATTATGACGCACCTCTCACCTCAGATAATCCCACTGCATCCGATTGGCCATAGAATCATCCATTTTGGTCCAAATGTTCCATGGAACCCATAAATGAGCCAATGACCCACCTGTGACCTCAGATAATCCCACTGCATCCGATTGGCCATAGAATCATTCTGAAGCTGAAGCTCTAATACGAACCAATCAGTTCGTGCTTAATTAAAACAATACAACCATAAACAACGAAACAAAAACAAAGAAGCAGCAGGCACAGCAGGTACATTATAAGCAGCTGATGATCGACTTTCTCATATAAGAACCTGTATTTTTCTCCTTATATTTAACTATTTTCTGACTTTCATATAATAGTGACAAAATCCAAAATTAGATATTCATTCAGCGCAGGATATATCTGATATTTAAGTTAATATATTATCTTTGAACGATAAGTATTAAAGGCTGTAGGTATACCCTAAAGTATTAGCCAAAAACGTTGCATGACCTTTAAAAAATCTGTTAAAACGACCCCATACAAACCGCGCTGTTACCCGGTGTTACTCGGGGTTCTGCCTCGAGTTCAGAGAAAGGACAATTTTCAAAACTGCTCTCAGTTTAACATTTTTTAAATTATCAATTAAATTTTAATATTTTTTAAATTATAGTTTTTTGGGGTTTTGCCCCCTCCTTCCGTCGAAAGTGTTTAGTCAAATTTCCGTTAAACTGTACCTGCCAGAGATGATAACAAAAAAAATTACATCTTCAGCGTCTCGATCTGACGTCTGGTTTTTGAGGAAAATGGTCAGCCAGTTTGAAAAAAGTCATTTCGAGAAAAATGCGGTTAAAGTTTTTCTAAGCATGCATTTAATATGCAATTGTATCTAAAAAAATTCCAATTTTAAAAAATCCTATTAGCATCGATTCGATTTGTGGATGGTCTTCGTTCAATTTCGGTTTTGGTCGATACTGTTCGGTTAATTTTTTTTATCTAATATAGCTTCTGCTCGTATTCGTTTGACTTCTTTTTATTCGTTAGTCTTTGGTTCTTGACTTCGTTTGCCTTCGGATCATTGCTTGGTTATTGGCCGAAAGAACTTTTAAAAGCATAGGATATATTTTAGTAACAGATACAAAAGCTTACCAAGTGTCATCCGTTTTGATGTGAATGAGCCAGACATAGTTGATTGAATAAAGCCTCTGACGGAAGTTTTCTGAAATTTAAATAGCCTCAATTCTGTTACAGGGTCAAGTTATTTCACATACCAAATTTTAGTAAAATCGGTGAAGTCCTTTAGGAGTTATTGAGTCTTAACAATACAATACTTAAAGCGCCCTCTTGTGGAAGTCTTTGGAAATTTTTATATTTTATGTTTTATCTTGCTTGCAGTTGAACGGTCAAACCAAATTTCATTGAAATCGTTCCAGGCGTTTAGAAGTTATTATGGAGTGCCACGCCCACAGACTTGCGCCCACTTTTTTACACCTCCTTTGTTCTTTCTCTCTATCAAACGTGCTCGGTGTCCAAATTTAAGCTCAATCGGATAAACGGTGCGCGAGCCTATACGGAACAGACAGACAGACAGACAAACATTTGCTTTTATATATTAGAAGATTTTCAAAAATCCGGAGGACCCAAGTTTACCTATATGGCTTCTTCGCGAAATATTCTTAAAATAATATGTATTGTACGATTTTCACTGAACCGAACTGCGAAAAAAATGTCCGTACAATTTGACCCGCCTTTATTTATTTATTTATTTGGATACGCTTAATACAAGCAGTTTAAATACTTAAAACATAAACTTAAAAACTAAAATTTATAATTAACACTGAGTATCTTAATTTACAATTGTATTATATCATGTACTGGAAGAATACATTAGAGAGGCGGATGAAGTGGTGTTGGAGAGTTAAGGAGGATATTTCGGAGTAGTGGTCTGCTCAGATGAAAATCGAATTCGTTGATCAAACTATTGGTTACCCAAAGCATTCTGGTTATGGGTTCACTGCATCCATAGTCGGTGCGGTGAAAGTTAAGGTGGAAAAGAGACATAGACCTAAGTTTGCGTGGGTTGGTATTAAAAGATATTAATTGGAGTAATTCTGGACAGTTTATGGTTCCGCATACAAGTTGATGAATGAAGAGAACATCGGCAACTTCCCTTCGCTTTGCAAGTGTTTGCATGTTAATCAACTTAAGACGGTTGGCATAAGGTGGTAGGTTGAAACTGTCAGAACCAGGAAGACCACGAAGAGCGAAACGAATGAATCTGTAAAAGATTTTGAATTGGAAAATCTAAAGATGACATTATAACTGCGTTCTTCGAGATAAGATTTAATCCATGTTATAAACAGATGTGGAAAACCAAAGGCTTTGAGCTTAAGAAAGATGATAGTGTGTGAGATTTTGTCAAACGCTTTACTAAAGTCGGTGGAAACTGCATCAACTTCGTAACCATTTTCCATCGAGCATAAAGCGGGAGACAAAAGGGGGCGATATTCACATGGCAACGTGTCTGACTGCCTCAACTTGGCGAGGCCAGCATTATCCATGTCGAAATCGTCTCAAGTCGACTCAAAACCTCCGCGTGGTGTCTCCTGGAAACGTCAAAAACTATCGCCCGATAAACTTTGGCGGCCAATTTGAGCGGCGATGTCTCCTCTAGACAATAAACTTGAGGGATCTCTTCAAGACCTTAAAAATGGAATGTGCGTAGGGTTTGGGTCCCAACCACATTATAACTTCCCAATGAAAACAAAATCAGCCTCGGATATAAACCCCCACTACGTTGACGACCACCGCAAACGAAAAACGGATAATGATTTACGGATATGCACCTGGAATGTCCAGCAGACTGCGATATCTACTACAGCTGCCATGCGGAGAAGCGCGAATTTGGATGCCGATTCGTCGTAAGCCGGAAACTACGCCATCTTGTTTCCCGGTTCACACCTGTGAACGAAAGGCTGGCGACAATCCGCATCAAGGCGAAATTCTTCCACATCAGCCTTATTTGCGCACATGCCCCGACGGAGGAAAAGGACGATGCTGTCAAGGACACCTTCTACGCGAGCCTAGAGGACGTGTATGATCGCTGCCCGGCGATTTTAATGCGAAGGTCGGAAAAGAAGGCATCTTTGGCTCCACTGTCGGTCAGTTCAGTCTCCACGAGACCACTTCGAACGGTCTAAGACTGATCGACTTCGCCGCGGCGCGAAACATGGTAGTTAGTAGCACCAGATTCCAACACCTCGATATCCAAAAGGCAACCTGGCTGTCCCCGGATCAAAAAACGCGAAACCAAATTGATCATGTTGTGATCGACGGAAGGCACGCTTCAAGTGTACTGGATGTGCGCACATTTCGGGGGGTCAATATTGACTCCGACCATTATCTTGTTGCAGCCAAGATCCGCATGCGATTGTGCAATGCGAAGAATGTACGCACAGGTGTGCAACGAAAGCTTGATGTCGATAAGCTGCTATCACAACGGACCGCCGAGGCCTACTCCGCTCAACTCTCGGTTAAGCTCAACCAACCTTACTCTTGCCTCGACGACGCTGGCGGACTTTGGGCGCATATATCCCACTCCATGCGCACTGCTGCTGAAGAAGTCATTGGTTTTCGGCGCCCGCAACCTCGCAACCAATGGTATGACCAGGAGTGTCGCGACGCGACAGCAGAAAAATACGCCGCATATAAAAAGACGCTGCAGTCAGCTGCAACGCGAGCCATGCACGAAAACTATCGCGATAAGAGGAAGGAAGAGAGATGCCTTTTCAGACGTAAAAAAAGAGAGCAGGAAAAGCGTGAGCGAGAAAAAATTGAGGTGTACCAGGGCAGGAAGGATGCTCGAAAATTCTACCAGCAGGTTAAGCGTCTAACCCAAGGTTTCAAGCCCGGAGCATCCACTTGTAGAGATGAGAATGGTGATCTGGTAACAGACACGCAGTGCGCATTGAGATTATGGAGACAGCATTTTTCCAATCTGCTTGCAGGCGACGATACCAACAATTCCGCCCTTGGAGAATGCAGTCTGACACCACCAATCGACGATGATGGAGTGGAAATTCCACCACCTAGCCATGACGAGGTTAAAGTTGCTATCCAGCGACTCAAAAACAACAAAGCCGCAGGTGCTGACGGCCTGGCTGCTGAATTGTTTAAAACCGGCGGCGGTGAATTGATAAGGTGCATGCATCAACTCATCAGCAAAATATGGCTAGCGGAAAGCATGCCCGACGATTGGAATCTCAGTGTGCTTTGTCCTATACTTAAGAAAGGAGACCCGACAATCTGCGCCAACTACAGAGGTATCAGTCTTATATCCATCGCATATAAGGTTCTTTCGAGCGTATTGTGTGAAAGATTGAAGCCGCATACCAAAACACTGATTGGACCTTATCAGTGTGGCTTTCGTCCTGGCAAGTCCACCATAGACCAGATTTTTACACTACGCCAAATCCTGGAAAAAACCCACGAAAACCAAATCGACACCCATCATCTCTTTGTTGATTACAAAGCTGCGTTCGATAGCCCGATTCGGGATTGCCTGTACGCAACAATGTCTGAGTTCGGTATACCTGCAAAGTTGATTAGGCTCTGCAAGATGACGTTGAGCAATACATGCAGCTCCGTCAAGGTAGGAAATGACCTCTCCGAAACCTTTAATACCGAACGAGGTTTCAGACAAGGCGACCCGCTATCATGCGATCTCTTCAATTTCATCATGGAGGGGATCCTACGAAAGGCAGGTGTACATCGAAATGGCACCATTTTCTACAAATGTGTCCAGCTCCTTGCGTATGCTGACGATATCGATATTATCGGCAGAACCAAGAGAGATGTAACCGCTGCTTTCGCCGCTATCGAAAAGGAATCAGCCAAAGTGGGTTTGACGGTGAACGAGGGCAAAACAAAGTATATGCTGTCTGCAAATAGGGAAGTGCGGCGTCTAGGCTCCCATGTTACAGCAGGCAAATATAACTTTGAAGTTGTCAAGGAGTTTACTTACCTTGGCACCGGCGTAAACAGCAACAACAATGTCAGCCTGGAGATAAAGCGAAGAACAACAATTGCTAATAGGTGCTACTACGGGCTAAGTAAGCAATTAGGTTCCAGAGCCCTCTCTCGATCGACAAAACTAACACTCTACAAGACGCTCATCATACCTGTGCTTCTCTATGGCGCTGAAGCATGGGTGGTATCGCAAGCAGATGCAGCCGCTCTTGGGGTGTTCGAGAGGAAAGTTCTTCGCAAAATCTTTGATCCTGTTCGAGTTGGCGACGACTATCGCATTCGAATGAACCACGAACTGTACGAGCTCTACGACGACATTGACATAGTCCAGCGTATAACAATTCAGCGACTACGTTGGCTGGGTCATGTCTTTCGTATGGATGAAGAAGCTCCAGCGAAAAAGGTGTTTGAGGCGAAAGCCGAGGGTCGACGACGAAGAGGAAGGCCATGCCTCCGATGGAGACCTGATGAAGTCGGCCGTAACCCGTCAACGGGTTGTCATGGCCACCTAAGTAAGTAAGTATAAAGCGTTTGAAACAAATTCTGTGAGGTTGGTGGCAGTCGATCTACCTTTGAGGAAGCCATGTTGACTTGGGGGAAAGATAGATTTGCAATGGAGGAAGAGAATGTCGTAGATAATACTTTCAAAAATGTTAGGAGCACATGACAGTTTTGCGATAGGTCTGTAATTAGAAATATCATTTCTAGGTCCTTTTGTATGTAAAGGTATTATGTACGAGTTCTTCCATAACTTTGGAAAAACAGAGTTAGAAATAGAAAGTTGAAAGAGAGTCAAAAGGGGATGAGCCAAAAAGTTCGCGAATTTTTTGATGACAATAGCAGGCAACCCATCGGGTCCAGGAAAATAATCATCTTTAAGATTATGTAACTTTGCTAAGACATCAGCTAATGTTATATCAACAGAAATCAGTGACGTTTGAGCACAGTTCCTTAATGAAGAGAATTATTCATAGTCTAGTTCATCGTTATGACTTGTGAATGACTGACTGAAGAAATTTGCGAATAGGTTTGCAATTATTTCCGGGTTGTCTGAGGAGATATCTGAAAAAGTAAGGGTTGATGGGTAGTTGCTAGATTTTCTTTTGATATTAATGAACTTGTAGAAGCTTTTAGGATCCAACAACAATTTAGTTTCAATATGAGCAAGGTAAGAATCAGCCAAAGTGGGTTTGACGGTGAACGAGGGAGACTCATATAGGTTTTCACAAAGTGTAGAAAAAAGATTATAGACGTGAAGATAATTTGTGAGGTCAAGAGAAGAACGAGAAAGTAAATAAGTACGCCAAAGTTTGTTCCTCTTATTACGAAGTGAACGTAGTTCTTTATTGAACCAGGGAGGAGATGACGAAAAGTTATTTTGCTTAGTAAAGAGGATTGATTGTGCGAAGCAGTCAAAAATTTTGTCATAGAAGAGAGCAACAGTATTATCAACACTGCCATGACCATTATCGAAAATATGTTGAAAATCGATTCTACTCAATAAAATTTCAAGTTTTACAAAATCAGTTTTACGAAAGTCGAAACTGTACGCGTGCTCAAAATGTGTGTTTATTATGTTATTATTGTAAGATAGGGTAAGAGATAGAGGTGGATGGTACTGATCGAGTGTTGAAAGTAGATGGTTATTCGCGGAGACAACACAATTATCTGAATCTGAAGAGAATACAAGATCTAGCTGCCTACCAATATTGTTAGTTACTCCACTCAACTGGTACAGGCCGGAGTCTGAAAGACAGCTAGTAAAGAGAATTTATTTTTCAGATGTGGCATTTGTAGGAAAATAGTAGCACTCGTCATCTGACAGAATCCATTGTAGGCTAGGAAGATTAAAGTCCCCCAGAAATATAACGGTGTCAGATGGATCAATAAGATCAAATAGTGAATCAATTGCGTCTACTGCAAGTTGATAACCATTCACTGGTTGAGAAGGGCGAATATAACAGCAGATAATGAATATGTTTCGTTTTGCAATACAAAGTTTGGCACAAATAAATTCAAAGTTAGCTGTATGGGAATTTTTTACAAATGTTGGATCGAAGCGATTGTGAATAGCAAGAAGGACACCACGACCTGAGGTAAGATCGATTTTATCGATTCCATCGTCTCTGAACACCACGAAATCAGAAGCAAAGACCTCAGTATCCTTGAAGTCCTGGGTAAGATTAGTCTCTGTAAGGGCAAAAATATCGTAGGGAAGCTTAAGAGAGTTAAGGAACACTGTAGAGATTTTGGTGCGTAGTCCTCTTACGTTTTGATAGTAAAGAGATACAAATAATGGGCTTGGAATAGGGTTTGGATTATGAGTTAGCTGGTTAGGAATAATATTGCTGTTGCGCTTTACGGGACTTTTGAAGGTAAGAGACATGTTTTGACCTTACGTGAGCACCATATGTGTCAAGATCCTCTTTAGCTTGATGGATCGTCAAGCCAAGTTGCTCGTGGAAACTGGTGAATAGATTGCGCAATTCATTCACCTCGGTAGGTAAACCTTCTTGCTGTATCAAAACTTTGAGGTTTGTCTTGGTTTTGCCTTCAATACAAGTAGAGACCAGCGCCTTATGCATGTAAGCTAAATACAAACGCACATTGTTATAAACATTGTTCTCTCTAAGGCGAGAGAGAGCGTATCTGCTCTCATTGTCAGCACAAGAGTTCAAAGTTAGTTTTACTTTTGGTGGTTGAAAAGGGTCGATGAAAGAAATGGGGCTGCCAGGTTGGTTAGGGGCTGCATTTGTAACTGGAACAGAAGGGGGTGGATTTATAGTGTGGGAATGAACAAAATGAGGATAGAGTGTGTGGAGTATGTTGCTCTCATTTTTATTTGGTGGTGTGTCCAAGTTAGGATTTAGATTAAAAGAGACACGTTTTGAATGAGACGTCTGAAGGGTTTGGTTAGCTCGATTCGTGTTAGAAGATTTTGTATCAATGGTATGATTAATCTGAGGAGTGAAAATTGGAAAGATATTAGTTTTAAGATTCCAATTGGGATTAGATCTGGGACGGGAATTAGGTAAAGAGTCGTCGGAGGGAGTGTTGTTTGGTTTAGAATAAGTAGGGGTTTCTTTATATGAAGTTTTTTTAGGATGAGAACAAGACTTAGAATTGTACATGTTAGAATAATTAGAATTATTGGAATTATTAGAAGACTGAGACCTTAATTTATCATAATTATTCTTTGGCAGCCTCATTGCTTTATCAACCCATATAGAAACTTCAGCTTTACCATGGCCTAAGCTAGATGTTTCAGAGAATAGCCAGATGAATTTCGAAGGCACGTAAATTTTGAAGTTTCTGCTTTTTCTCCTGCGGTTTGTGGACGTTACCTGGCAATCCTCATTTGGAACCACGATGCTGTACTTTTTATTGAATATCTTGCATACCCAGGAAACACTCGTTCTTAAAGGCAGACCCTTAACAAACAACGCATTTTTTCCAATAGCGTTCCCACCCAATCAGCTAGAGTCCATGCCGTTCCGAAATGATGAACCATTTTACGTGGTGCAGCAACTGGAGTTGTATTTGTTAGTTTCTTGTGTGTTTCACAGGGAGAGGTAGGTGAAGAAGCAGAAGACCGAACTGGAGAAGTTAATAAAGTTGCTTCTGATATTTCCTCCAAGATAGAAAATGAGTTACGGCGCGGGGAGTCAGGATTATTGTTTATAGCCTCAGGTGCGGATTTGACAACATCAGATATTTCTGCAAGTGCTGTACGAAGCGAACCTAAGTCATCACTCATTTTATTTATTTTATGACTAAGTTCGTCGCTAATGTCACTATTTTTTTGGATCAAAAACTCTAGCAAAGGATCCGGCTGCTGATGTGTTGGGTTATTCTTTTTGGTCGATGATTTGAAGAATATATCAATATCATTTCTTAAGCCTATGATATTATCCAGAGTAGTCTTTGTGAGGTCAGTTTTTTTAAGATATTCCATCTCAGACCTCAGGCTACTTTTGAACTCGCTTAACGCATTGTGTTGATTTTCACACAAACTCTCTTGAAGCAATTTTATTTGTTTAGACAAAGTATCAAATTGAAGCTTACAGTCAGCCTTTAAGTTTTCAATGGCACAGTTGTTGTCGTCTGCAGTTTTGATGACGTCATCGAACTTGGTGAGCTGTTTTGATACTTTTTTACTTTTTTAAAAAAAAACTTATTGTCAGAGAGAATGGCGTTATTAGAATCGTTAGTGCATTGTATTGCTAGCGACAATTGATTGTATTCACATGCGACAATGATATATCTTTGCACTCGTCACAGTAGAATTTAAAATTGACCAAGAATTCTTGCAGGTACGTTGTACATCTCTTGGATAAGCCAACACACGTGGGGTGGAACACCTTTCCGCAGATTCCTTTGCACAATAAGGTGGGATTACTGCCGTTTGATGTACAGGAGGGATTTCCACATGAATTTTCCATTATTAACTATTATTTTTTTTTCTTGTTTTCTTTTATTTATACATATTGTTTTTTTAATTTTATGGTAAGTTAACTTTTACTTAATTACAAAACAGCATTTTTATTTATTATTGCGGAAGGTCGGGAAGTAAGAACAGCAGAAATCGCAACAAAAAAGAGTATGCAGAAACAGCGGTTTGGTAGTTTATCGAAACAGCGGACGGCGGTGACGCAAATAACGCAGCAGAAAAATGCAGAGTTGCAGTTTAACGAAAAGTAGTCGAAAATTTAAATTAGGCTAAATTATTTGTCTTTGACCATAAACGATTGGTAGTTAATCGAACAGCGGACGGCGGTTACACAAATAACGCAGTAGAAAAATGCAGAATAGCGATTTAACGAAAAGCAGTCGAAAATTTAAATTAGGTTAAATTATTTGTTTTTGAGTTGATTGAGTTGTAATTTTTTAATTTTACGGAAATTATTTTCGCAACGTGTTGACGGTTTGGATGCAGAACAACGACTTTTGATAGATATATATTAAGGCGTAGTGAAATGTATGGGATGAAATTTTTGCTACTAAGCGGGATGGAGAAACTGAAAACTAACAGCATTTTAAGCAACTTGGCCGAAGGATTGAGCTCTCCGATGAATTTCGAACCGCCAACTTTTTAAAAATAGCTTTTGATATGAATGCGTTTAAGAAATATTGCTTCAAGAGGGTTTTTTGTTAATTAAAGGTGAATTATTGTTCAAGTTTTACAAATATTATATGTAAATGTCTAATAATGACTGAAAGATATTTGATAACAACGATATTATCTTTGAACGATAAGTATTAAAGGCTGTAGGTATACCCTAAAAAATTGGCCAAAAACGTTGCATGACCTTTAAAAAATCTGTTAAAACGACCCCATACAAACCGCGCTGTAAGACGTAATTCTACGTCAAAATTGTGAGGTACTGATAAGAACTGTTAAGTGACATCGTGTTCAATATTTTCAAATTAAACTGAAAATCTTACTTTTCGCTTTAGTTATCCTACTAAAATACATACAAAATTGTTTTTTTAATGTATCTATTTAGCGGATGTAACCCGGTGTTACTCGGGGTTGTGCCTCGAGTTTAGAGAAAGGACAATTTTCAAAACTGCTCTCATTTTAACATTTTTTAAATTATCAATTATATATAATTAATATTTTTTAAATTATAGTTTTTTGGGGTTTGCCCCCTCCTTCCGTCGAAAGTGTTTAGTCAAATTTCCGTTAAACTGTTCCTGCCAGAGATGATTAAAAAAAAAAATTACATCTTCAGCGTCTCGATCTGACGTCTGGTTTTTGAGGAAAATGGTCAGCCAGTTTGAAAAAAGTTATTTCGAGAAAAATGCGGTTAAAGTTTTTCTTAGCATGCATTTAATATGTAATTGTATCTAAAAAAATTCCAGTTTTAAAAAATCCTATAAGCATCGATTCGATTTGTGGATTGTCTTCGTTCAATTTCGGTTTTGGTCGATACTGTTCGGTTAATTTTTTTTATCCTATATAGCTTCTGCTCGTATTCGTTTGACTTCTTTTTATTCGTTAGTCTTTGGTTCTTGACTTCGTTTGCCTTCGGCTCATTCCTTGGTTATTGGCCGAAAGAACTTTTAAAAGCATAGGATCTATTTTAGTAACAGATACAAAAGCTTACCAAGTTTCATCCGTTTTGATGTGAATGAGCCAGACATAGTTGATTGAATAAAGCCTCTGACGGAAGGTTTCTGAAATTTAAATAGCCTCAATTCTGTTACAGGGTCTTTGGAAGTCTTTGGAATTTTTATATTTTATGTCTTATCTTGGTTGCAGTTGAACGTTCAAACCAAATTTCATTGAAATCGGTTCAGGCGTTTAGGAGTTTTTTGAGTCTTTAAAACGCACACTTAAAGCGCCATCTTAGGGAAGTCTTTGGAATTTTTTATAGCCTATGTTATCTTGGGCGCAGTTGAACCTTCATACCAAATTTCATTGAAATCGGTCAGGCGTTTAGGAGTAATTGAGTCTTAAAAATGCATTACTTAAAGCGCCCTCTTGCGGAAGTCTTTGGAATTTTTTATATTTTATGTTTTATCTTGGGTGGAGGTGAACGTTCATACCAAATTTCATTAAAATCGGTACAGGTGTTTAGAAGTTATAATGTTTTAAATCGCACTACTGTAAGCGCCCTCTTGCGGAAGTCTTTGGAGTTTTTTATAGCCCAGGTTTTATCTTGGGCGCAGTTGAACCTACATACCAAATTTCATTGAAATCGTTCCAGGCGTTTAGAAGTTATTATGGAGTGCCACGCCCACAGACTTGCGCCCACTTTTTTACACCTCCTTTGTTCTTTCTCTCTATCAAACGTGCTCGGTGTCCAAATTTAAGCTCAATCGGATAAACGGTGCGCGAGCCTATACGGAACAGACAGACAGACAGACAAACATTTGCTTTTATATATTAGAAGATTTTCAAAAATCCGGAGGACCCAAGTTTACCTATATGGCTTCTTCGCGAAATATTCTTAAAATAATATGTATTGTACGATTTTCACTGAACCGAACTGCGAAAAAAATGTCCGTACAATTTGACCCGCCTTTATAGATATATATTAAGGCGTAGTGAAATGTATGGGATGAAATTTTTGCTACTAAGTGGGATGGAGAAACTGAAAACTAACAGCATTTTAAGCAACTTGGCCGAAGGATTCAGCTCTCCGATGAATTTCGAACCGCCAACTTTTTAAAAATAGCTTTTGATATGAATGCGTTTAAGAAATATTGGTTCAAGAGGGTTTTTTGCTAATAAAAGGTGAATTATTGTTCAAGTTTTACAAATATTATATGTAAATGTCTAATAATGACTGAAAGATATTTGATAACAACGATTGATGGAAAAATTAGTATAAATAATAACTGCAAGTGACAGAACTAAATTCGCAAGAAAAACAATATTTACAAAAGATATTTAACTGTAATGGTGGAAATTAATTATTGAAGTATTTTCCGACATAGATCAAAATAACTAAAATCTTTCATTTGTTGTAGCAATGCGATCCTGTTTTAGACTGACATTATGTTTTTTGTGAAGAGTTTTTGTCGAATAGTGACAAGGTAAATTTAAAACCATTTTAAGAATTTTATTTAGGCAAATTTGTAATTTTTTCAAATGCATTTTTGCACAAATTCCCCAGACCGGGCAAGCAAATAGTAAAATAGCCTCAAATACTACTTTAATGATTATAATTTTATTTTCCTTACTAAGCTGGAGTTTCTATTAATCAGAGGATAAAGCATTTTCTTGGCTATATTAAATTTATTAATACTACTAGCTTACCCGGCAAACGTTGTTTTGCCTTCAATTTTTATTTTCACTGAAAGTGTGGTTCCGTTGCGGATTGATATTAAGAAGAAGACTGGTAGGTGCACTGAACCGACATATCAAATATTGTTCAAATACCGTTAAGCGCAGCTGAAATAAAGTAATTTTTATTTTTGATAGCTGACCCGACAGACGTTGTCCTGTCATAATAAAATAAAAAATGTGTTTGTTTTGTGAATTTGTGAAAAGCTGTTGCAAATGTGTACAAATAGTTAAAAAGGGGGAAAATACGTTTTTTTTTAATGATAGTTTTTGTTCATATAGGTTTGGGTATATTTGATTTACATTTGATTTGAAAATAAGTACAATGAATCTTATGGTGTTTTATTTACATTTTGATTGAAAGATCTAACCAATTAAAAACAAATAAATATTTTTACGATTTCTTAACTGTGATAACATAATTTCGTTTATTGCAAAGTAAACAAACCAACATAAAAACAACAAATTTTCAGAGACCTATTTTCAAACATATCGTCGAGCTACCATCAAAAGACCACTTATACGTAACTTTATTCCAAAAATAAATAAAAGACACTTTTTATAGTGAGAAAAGTTTATAAAAACAACTATTGTTATTATACTAGCTGACCCGGCAAAAGTTGTTTTGCCTTCAATTTTTATTTTCACTGAAAGTGTGGTTCCGTTGCAAAGTTGTGGCGGATTGATATTTAGAAGAAGAGTGGTAGGTGCACTGAACCGACACATCAAATATTGTTCAAATACCGTTAACCACAGCTGAAATAAAGTATTTTTTTATTTTTGATAGCTGATGCGATAGACGTTGTCCTGTCCAAATTAAAAAAAATTTATCAAATATTATTATTTTGTTTTCTTGAATATTCTAGTTAGTAAGTTGCATGTAAGATACCAGTCCATGTACAGTAGGCCGGGTCAAATGTGGGGAGGCAAAAAAATCGCCCATTGCTCTGTGAAAATCGTATTCTAGGGATCAAATAAGAAACTTTGCCGAAGGAACCATACCTCTAAAACGAATTCTGATGTCCCCCAATTTGGGTCGAACTTTTGGGTAAGAGCAAATTTTGAAAAAATCCCACTTTGACCCATTTAGAGTGCTCCAATCGAGTCCAAATGTATGACCGACCCCCACTAACTTTGGAGGCTCGACCCACCCATGCCAGTGGCACACTCCCTGGAACCCTCCTGGGGGTTCCCCATACAAACATTTCAAAAAATCGCCAGTTTTGGCACTTTACATGGAAAAATCAGCGAAATGCCTTTTTTTTTCTTTTTGGAGTTTTTTTCTCTTTAGAAATTTATTCAACCCTTTTAAAAAATGAAGGTATCACTGTGGCACAATTGCAAATCGGAAAATTGCTTGTGTGCGTTTTTAAAGGCACCACAAGACACAGCTGCATGTCGTAAACTTACTTGTGTAGTTTTTTTATAGCACCTACTTAAGAAATTAAGGTTGTTTTTACAACCCTTTTTGTGGGTATTTTGTGGCACCTTCTTAAGAAATGCGCGTTTTATGCAACCATTTTAACAATTAAGGTAGGGCTGTTCATGTTCGGTTTTTTCGAAGCTTCGAAGTATTCGAATATTCGAAGCTTCGAAGCAAACTTCGGAACTTCGAAGTTTTTGAGGCGAAGCTTCAAATATTACTATTCGAATAGGAAAAACTTCGAAGAATTCAATTCTTCGAGTATTCGAATGATACCCAGTTTGATATAACAAATAACAATCACTTGCAGATGATCGGCTAAAATTTCGGATGTGTGTCTTTCTTCTACTTCCTGCGTACTAAGCGTCAATATCTGCGGCTGCCATTGATCGTCAATTAAATGTGCATTCACATTTAGAAGACCATCCATGGCGCGAGAGGTCTAGCAGTCTGTATCCAATGCAATAAATTCGATTTTCTGCAATATTGCAACTATTTTGTATTTTGTATTTGGCATGAAAAACCAGGTTCGACAACATCTATGAATTCCTTGAATTCGCGACTGGACGTAAAGTTGAATGGCACCCGACGGCAGGCTTCTAACTTTGTACATGCTTGTACAATTTTCACAATTTGTGTTGAATATATGGCTAATAAGAAATGGTGTACATTGCTAGCCTTGAAAGATGGATTCAACCAGTGTGCAATGACTAGTGAGTCCATACCACTAACCTCTTTTTTAACTCCTCATGGTCAGTTTGAGTATATGAAGATGCCATTTGGATTAAAAAATGCACCAGCGAATTTTCAACGTTTTGTCTATAATGTTTTTCGTGATCTAGTTGACACTAATCAGATTATAATTTATATTGACGATATTTTGATTGGCTCGACTGATTTTGAAACACATTTAGTTATAGTTGAAAAAGTTTTGCAGCGGCTATATGAGAAAAGTCTTGACATTAAATTGCGAAAATGTAAATTCGGCTACAATGAGATAGAATATTTAGGATATTTGGTAAATGAATCTGGCATCCGACAGAGTGATTCACACATTCGTGCTATCGAACGCTATCCTATGCCTAAGAATCAAAAAGAGTTGCACACATGTCTTGGCCTATTTTCATATTTTCGGAGATTTGTCCCATCTTTTTCAAATATTGCCAGGCCATTATTAAATCTTTTGCGTAAAGAGAGTACTTTTGAATTTTCGCCAATGTGTGTTAGTGCTTTTAATGAGTTACGAGACCGACTACTTGAGGCACCAGTGTTAGCAATTTATAATCCTAAGCGTGAGACTGAACTACATTGTGATGCTAGTAGTTGTGGTTTTGGTTCAGCGTTGATGCAGCGCCAAGATGACGGAAAATTTCATCCAGTTGCGTTCTTTTCAAAAGCTACTACTGCTGTTGAATCCAAATACCATAGCTTCGAATTGGAAACTCTTTCTATCATTTATTCACTGAGGCGATTTCGTGTATATTTGGAAGGAATACCGTTCAAAATAATAACAGATTGTAATTCGCTTACGCTGACACTTAATAAAAAACAAGTTTATCCTAGAATAGCTAGATGGGCCTTGGAGCTAGAAAATTATAATTATTCTATTCAACATAGAAGTGGTGTTGCTATGGGCCACGTAGACGCCTTAAGCCGATGCCATCAAAAACCTGAAAGTCCTTCTAGTGGAAATTATAATATTGCAAAACATTGTCAGTTGATTGCTGCTCTTGATAGTGATGACTTAGATTTTCATATACAAGTGGCGCAGAATAGGGATGAAAACTTAAAGGAATTACAAAATAAATTAGAGGCAGGTGTTGTGGATAATTATGAACTGCATAACGGTTTAGTTTTCCGAATAAATCACCGAAATAACTTACTTTTATGTGTACCAAAAGAAATGGAAGATAATGTTATTCGAATGGTTCATGAAAAAATAGGTCATTTAGGAGTAGATAAGTGTTATGAACAAATAAGGAAGAATTATTGGTTTGTGAACATGAAAGAGAAAATTAATAAGTTTATTCAAAACTGTATTAAATGTATTATGTATTCAGCACCAGCCCGGTCTAACGAACATAATTTATTTAACATTCCGAAGAACCCATTACCTTTTGATACTATTCATATAGATCACTTTGGTCCCCTGCCTTCAATAGCTTCCAAGCGCAAGCATATTTTAGTAATAATTGATGCTTTTACGAAGTTTGTGCGTTTATATCCGGTAAATTCGACTAGTACAAAAGAGGTTTGTTGTGCCTTAGATAAATATTTTATTTACTATAGTAGTCCCAGGCGAATAATCTCAGACCGAGGTACATGCTTTACTTCATATGAATTTAGTAACTTTTTGCTAAAAAATAATATAAGTCATGTTAAGGTTGCTGTTGCTTCGCCACAAGCAAATGGACAGGTGGAGCGTGTAAATCGAGTAATTCGAGCAATGTTAAGTAAGGTGAGTGAACCAGTGCATCATGCTGATTGGTCAACAAAGTTAACTCAAGTAGAGTATGCCTTAATCAATACTGTCCATAGCTCAACCAAACAGACTCCAAGTAAGTTGTTGTTTGGTGTTGATCAGCGAGGAAATATTATTGATGAATTGACTGAACATTTAGAAGAAAAAATTGGAGATGTAAAAAATCGTTCTTTGGAGTCATTACGATCTAGTGCCTTAGGTGCTATTGAAAAATCGCAGGAATATAATATGAAATACTTTTTGAACACAGTGTGCCTGCGAAGTCCTTTGCAATTGATGATTTTGTGGTTATTAAAAATATTGACACTTCTGTTGGAACAAATAAAAAATTTATACCAAAATATTGTGGCCCTTATGTGGTTCATAAGGTGTTACCTAATGATCGATATGTAATCAGAGACATAGAAAATTGTCAGTTGAGTCAATTGCCTTATGATAATGTTGTTGAAGCTATTAGAATGCGCAAATGGTTGACACCAAAGTAAATATCAGGGATCTCAAATAAAATGTTATATGCCACCCGAAGCCAATTAGGGTAGTTATAAGAAAAAAAATAATTCAAATTAATGTAAATTGCTTTGATTGAGGTCAATCAATAATTGTCAGATTAGCCGAGTTGTAATATAATTTCTAATGTGAATTGTGAACGAGCCTTAATGCTCGAAATAACTTAAAATAGTGTGAAAGGCACTTAATGTCAAAGCTGCCAACTTTGAAAACACGAAACAAAGAAAAAATTAAGAATTTGGCAGCACTTAGAAAAAATGACGATGAGGTGTCACTTTTGCTGAACAATCAAAGGAAGAAGACACAAAAAATAAACGTAAGAAATAAAAATCGGGTTTAATTACAATCATCTTCAGACATTACAACATAAATAACGTATTTGAACCACCATTCACGCGAATCATTCCGAGTTAAGAAATGCATTTCCTACATGCAAAACGTTCCCACCAAAAACTGCTGACGACAGTTCAGACAGCTGCACAAAATTCTGAAGAAAAATCTTGGCACTGAGAACAACAACTGGGAACAGCACAACAGAAAGAACAAGAAGAAGAAGAGTATCTGGAATTGCAGCAACTAACTGTTTAGGGTAGATACTAAGAAATAGAATGAAAATAAATTAGACTCAATTGAGTGTGCAAACAATCAAGTTTAAACAGTGATTTTTAATTGGCGCCCGAGCAGGGACCACAGTAACAAAAAGTTAAATACTGATCGGAAAAGGACTTTGGACAATCCTTAAGATCAAGAGTTTTTACATTGCAATAAAAAGTATCCTTGAAATAAAATAAGGAGAAATAAAGCAATACGTTTTAACTTTAATTTTTTCTGTGCCCAATAAATTTCGACAATCAACCTACTTAAATTGAAGAGGACATCAAACATTAGTTCGAGACTCATCAATCAAGTTAGCCTAGATATCTGGACAATAAGGACCTCCAAAAGACAAAGGAGTTTTACCGGACGTCACAACAATCAAGTATCCTGCAAACAAAAGGAGAAAAGTAAAACATAATTTTAGTTTTAATTTTAAGAAGTGAATATACTAAATTATATACTAAATAAAGCAATACTTAAGTGAAATTTTGTGAAGTGACAAAATGGCTACTAATGATAACAGTGAAATGTTGGCACAACTTATTTCAGTGCAAACACAAGGTTTAAAAACAGAATTAGAACAATTGAAAAGACAGCTAAGACAGTTAACAGACGCACATAGAGTAACAGAATTTGAAAAACAAACTATTACAGAAACAATTCAATGTAATGAGACCTTAGATATTGTAAAATCCTTACCGGAATTTAACGGAAAAGGATATGTAAGCTGGAGAGAAGCGGCTAGTAATACAATGTCCAATCATGGCACTGTCCTTAATTTCGACGCGATCATCAGCCGTCTAGATTTTGCCTACGCAGATAAGCGTCCTCTACATATATTAGAACAGGAGTTGAATCTAATTAGACAAGCAAATTTGAACTTAGTAGATTATTACAATAAAGTAAATTCACAACTGACACTTATGATTAATAAAACCATTATGACCTACGGGAACAATTCAGAAATAACTAAAGAGTACAATAGAAGACATCGCTCAGATGCACTACGAGTTTTTATAACAGGATTAAATCATACTTTAAACAATATCTTAATGTCACTTAACCCCATAGATCTACCAAACGCACTAGCGAAATCACAAGAAATGGAGTCTCACCAAATCAGAATTCAATTTGCCAATGGATTTAGTCAATCTGGAAGACAATTAAATAGTAATAGAAATTTTAATAATAACTATAGGAATTCCCCAAGACAAAATAATTATAATCAACATTCAAATAATTTACGTTTTAATCAACGTCCCGTTCAACAAAACAACAATTATAGAAATTATGGATGGCAAAACCAAACTAAACCAGTACCGATGGAAGTTGATAGTTCAGGCCAATTTAGACAACAACCTAATCCTCAGTTTAGACCGAATAACTCTAGACCACCCTTTCAGTCTAATAATAACACACAAGAACGAACCATAAAAAGAAGTTTCGAGTCAGGTAACAGTTATCGACCCGATATTAAACAACAAAGGATTAACAACATACAGCAACAAATTGCCACTGTAGACCAAATATTTTACTTAATAGACAACAATTAAAAATTGCAAAACGCGTAAAGACGATAAATGGATATACAACGATTACCCATTATACAAAGCGATATGCTAATTGGAATAAATCTACTGAGCAAAGCAAAAATACAATTGAATTTTGAAGAGAATTCACTTTTAATTAATAATCATAAAGAAAAATTTAAAGTACTTGATGACATTCAGTTGGGGCAAATAAATAACATAAGGGATAGCAATGAGGATAAAGTAGCAAACATAAAAAATATAATTTTAAATGAACATGGAAAAATAGACACGTCTCAACCCTTTAGAACAGATGTAAGCGAAGAAATCAGAACGACTACAGATAGCCCTATTTGGAGTAAGCAATACCCCAACCCGCTGTCTGCTAACGAATTTGTGAATAGGGAAGTTACGAAATTGTTAGAAGAAAGTATAATAAGAGAAAGCAAAAGTCCTTATAATTCGCCCATATGGGTAGTTCCTAAAAAAGGTATCCATGAAGATGGTAGACAAAAAATGAGAATGGTTATTGACTACAAAAAGTTAAATGAAAAAACGATAGCGGATAAATTGTCATGAAGCGGTCTAGTTGTGGGTGGTGGAGCGGGGTGCATGCTTGTTTAACCTGGAATAAGATCGTCGGAAAAGGCGTGGTTCTTGCTCTCCACAACTTTAGAAAAACCATTTAACATAAAAAAAAATCATGCACGTATGTATTTAAAAATCAAACCACTGACTACTAGGAATAAAAAAAAAACAATGCTTGAGTTGCATATAAAATTGAAAAAAAAATATTGAAACACCAAAAAAAATTGTAGCAAAAAGCAAGAACAAGAGTTGAAAAGCTGAAGATGGTATTTGCTTTTCTATCCTCCGTTCCCAACCATAAAATCATGGATCAATCTTGATCACCAATCCCAACCAAATCCATCCTAATGGTTTTAACAAACTCACAACATTATGTATTTAATTCAATCTTTATTCATTGTTTACTAAAACACAAAAAAAACTATAATCAAAACTTAAACACTAATACATAGTAAATTGTCGCTAACATAATTGCAGCGGAACGAGCTAGAATTGAAACAGCAAAAATTGAGAGACTATGGCTGACTTCTGATATGTGGTCAATGAACTTAGCCATGGATGTGAACAAAAATGAATACGGAACAAAATTATTGAATACATGCAAAGATTAAAACCTAATGCCTCACACATACACAAAATATGTACATACAAGTGTTATGCATGTAAATAATGATTTTTTTTTTTTCATGCATTTAATTGATCTTCATGATTGATTTAAAATATTTAATTTATGTTATATGTTAATACATGGTAATATTCATAATTTTAAGGAAATAATATATAATTTTTAGCGTAGAACTAGGTAGTTTATAATTTAGTGCATTACTTGAAATTAATTTTTGTTTGATTAAAAAGCGTTAAAGTATTTCAATTATTTAATTTTCATCTATTATTTAAATTATTAATTTTTTTTTTTTTTTAGTTATCGAGTTTTAATTCAATTTTGTGTTTATAATAATAATAAAATAAAATGTTTCACTTACATTATGTGACAAGGTGCTCCCACGACGCTAGCGCTAACGTTTTGGTGACTCGTTGTTTTTGTTGCATGATTTAGCTTATATACATTACATGATTATATTATTATATAAAGAATTTCTATTTCTTTTCTAATTTTTTCCATTATCTTTGCAAATTAACACATTTTAATCATTTTTTCTTAATTTGTCTTTCTTTTCTCACTCTATAATTAATGTTTCCTTTTTTTTTGTAATTTTGAGGCTTAGACCTTCTTTTTAGACTATAGACAATATCTATGCACTTTACATGTTTTGTTTTTTTCTTTTTTTTTTCATTTTTAACGAAACGCGGTATATAAAATAAATATTTTAAATCGAGTTTACATTTAAAGTTTTAAAGAAACCTATGCTGCTGAAAGCTAGACAGAGGTCTCACAATCGGCCACCTGCACAAAACCGGTTTTTGTACTGAGCTGTGAGAATTGATGGTGGAGTTTGTTCTCTGCCTGGCTTGGACAAATTGGTCGTCAAGCGCCCGATATAGACTGATTGTGTCCAAATTGTTTTTGCTTTTCTTCTCAATGCTCAGCAGTAGAAAGATATATGGCCTTTAAACCCAAATTGCGAGGCTCTTTCTAAGGGAAGAAAGACGTCGCTCTTGCATATGATATAATAAGAAACTTCGCCGCAATATATTTAATGTTGTTAAGTCCCAGAAGGACTTTAGACAAACGACGTGAATAATGATTTTAATTGAAAAAAAATCAATCTTGCCGTATAATTAACATAACGCAAGAGCGTTTGTTAATGTAAAAAAATGTATTAACCGCACTTATATTATATATTTGTTCCTGCGATTGATGGTATGAAACTTTAAACTTTTAGACAACTTTACAATTAGTTTTCTAAAATGATGTGCGCTTCAGGCCAGCTCAAAATGAAAAAAAAAGGAAGAAAAAGCAAATCTGCACGCCTACCACTATTTCTAAAGCAACTAAGTCTTTCGTCAAGTTTACTGTATTTTCTAACAATTTGACTGCATTAAAAGTAAAAGATTAAATTCTCTTGTTTTATTTTTTTTTTTATGTTTCTTTTTACATTCTAATGCCATGTCTACACAGTGACGGTTTGTAATTATTTATACTTTAAAAAAAATTTTTTTTATATAAATTATGTTCTATTTTATATATTGTTTTTTTTTTTTTTTTTTTTTTAACTATTAGGGAAGTTAAGGTAATATTAAATCCTCACAAAACAGTTTATTATAAGAAAATAATAAACGAAATCCTTGAAATAGATTTTCTTATAACAGAAACTGAAAAAGGGTTAATATACGGTTTTTTTTTATGACCTTTATTTTTCTTTTATTTTTTTTTTTTTGTTTAATTATGTTTTAACAAGGTTGCATATCTTTTGCGTGATAGGTTCCTAAGATTTTCCCATTTAAATCCTTCAAAATGTAATACGAAGATCCCAATTTTTCATGAACTACTGCCTTAAGAAATGTTTTAGCTAGCTTAGCATTAAAGTTATTCACCATGCTGCTTTGAGTAAAATTCCTGCGCATTACTTCTTGGCCTTTTTGATAGCTTATTGCACGAGATCTGAGGTTATAACGATTTTCATTTACTTCAAAACACTTCCTTAAAGTTTGTCTTACAACATCACGAACTTTTAAAAAGTTGTCATAGCGTAGTTGCTGTTCCTCAGCAATCCCTTCTTCAAGCATATTTATGTTTCTTAACAAGGCGTAATTGTCTCCATGGGTGATCATGTGTTGACCAAAGACAACGTAATAAGGACTAAAGCCAATGGTTTGGTGAACCGAATTGCGAAGAGCAGAGTTAATGCTACTAAGATGGCAATCCCAATCTCGTTGGTCTTTATCAATGTACGCTCGCAAAGCTGCATTGATGGAGCGATTTACTCTTTCAGAAGAATTACTCTGAGGTGAATATATTGCAGTGTATGTATGTTTAATTCCACAATTTATGAAAAACTGTTCAAAATCTTTTGATTTGAATTTACTACCGTTGTCACTAACAATATATTCTGGAACAATAAAAACATCGAATACGTGCTCTGTTAAAAAGTTTACAATAGGGCCTGTACTAAATTTCTTAAGTGGACAAAGAAGACTAAACTGTGACAAATGATCAAGGACAATAAGTATCCCAATATGTCCATTTTTAGACCTCGGAAATGGTCCAATCAAGTCAATATAAAACTTTTGAAATATTCTCTCAATAGGTATAAATTTACCCATCGGTGGTCGTAAAATTTTTGTGGGGTGTTTTGTCGACTTGCAAACTTCACACTTCAGCACGTAATTTTGAACGAATCGAAACAAACCGGGCCAGTAAAAATAACGCCGTATTCTGTCCACGGTCTTTGCCACACCACCATGAGCACTAGTGGGTGCATCATGAGCATTACTTACAACAGTAACTCGCAATGACTCCGGAACAAAAAGTTTCCATGCAGAGTTTTCTTGTTCAGAATTCCCTTTATAAAACTCATTTCTGTGATAAATGAATTGGTCAATAACCTTGAAATCAGGATATGCGCTACTTTTAGCTATTAATTTCTCACGAAGTTCACTATACTCTCGGTCATTGAATGCAGCAGAAGATAAATCTATACTTGGAGTGTATTCGATTGCAAGACTAGCTAATTCCATACAACCTTCTGAGTGTAGTCGGGAAAGATCATCTGGGACGACGTTTTCACTACCTTTGCGATGCTCTATGGAAAAGTCAAAGCACTGCAATTTAAGAGCCCAGCGCGCTAACCGGCCACTTAAATCACTTTGGTTCATAAGCCAACGCAAGCTGGCATGATCGGTTAACACTGTAAAAACCTGTCCCTCTATATAAGCTCGAAATTTCTTAATGGCAAGCACTGCCGCCAAACACTCTTGCTCAGTCACCGAGTAATTGCGCTGTGCACGATTCAATTTTTGTAACATATAAGCTACTGGAATTTCTTCCCCATTTTCATTTTTTTGAGAGAGCACCGCTCCAACCCCAGTTTGACTTGCATCGCATTGTAACGTAAATGGTTTTTTAAAATTCGGATTTGCTAAAAATGGAGCTGACGTAAGTTTCTCTTTGATTAAATCAAAAGCCTCTTGCGCAACTGCAGGCCATTCAAAAGATTTAGATTTCTCTAATAACTCTGTCAATGGATTAGTAACATCCCCAAAAATCTTCTCAACTGGCGAACAGATTTTGGTGTTGGATAAGAAGTAATAGCTGATATCTTGTCTGGGTCAGTTTTTAAAGTTCCACGACCGACAATATAACCTAGATATCGCACTTCCTTTAAACAAAATTTACTCTTAGCTATATTTATAGTAAGCCCTGCTTTCTTTATATGGCATGCAACTTCTTGGAGTTAATCAATATGTGCTTGAAAACTTTCGGATAGAAGCAACAAATCGTCAAGGTAAACGAAAACCTCTTCTTTGAGATGATATGGGATTACTTTATCCATCAACCTGCACATTGATTGAGGAGCATTGCACAGACCGAACGGCATCACAGTGTACTGATAAAGAGGTCTGTTAGGTACAGTGAAGGCTGTTTTCTCGCGAGAACTGATCTCCAAAGGAATTTGCCAGAATGCATCTTTTAGATCAAGACTAGAGATGAATTCTGCTCTTGGAAGTCTGCTCAAAATCCCTTCGATGTGAGGTAATGGATAAGCACCTTTTAATGTTACGTTGTTTACTTTTCGGCTGTCTAAACAGAGACGAACTTTACCTGGTTTCCTCACTAAGACTACAGGCGAGGACCAAGCACTATTGGACTCCTCAATTACTCCCATTGACAACATCCGGTCTATTTCATTACAAATAAGTTTCTCGATTGCTGGTGAGATAGGAAAATGCCTTTGTTTTAAAGGTTTCGCATCGCCCACATCAATCACATGCTCAGTCAAGCTTGTTTTGCCTAAACCATTTTCTTCAAAACTCGGAAAGCAAGCAATAGCAGCATTTAATTTTTCAATTTGCGTCATCGTCAGTTCATGACGATTGGAGTCTGTATTAAAAGAATCAATTTCACTAACAATGTTTGTTGCAATTTTAAAGACTTCCAGAAATTAATACCAAGATACAAATCCTGTGTTAATGACGGAATAATGAAGAATTCTTTTACTTTTGTTTCGGATTTAAATTTGATTTCAAGATCACAAACACCAGCAATATTCTGAACAGCACCATCAGCGGTGTGAACAATCGAATTTAGCTTTTTTATTTTAATATCTTTAGAAAATATATCTTTTGCTAGTTTTCCACCTAAGCAAGAAATAGAGGCGCCTGAATCAAGCAAGCCCAACATTTCTTGCCCCAGCAACATTACATTTGCATAAGGTCTTAAATCATTGGATTTTTGAAAAACAGTAGAAATTATATTGCGTCTGCTGTGTTTGACTTTAGCCCAGAACACTCTTGATCTTTTTACTGATCTTGAAGGTTGAAAAATTCGAGATCGAACCTTTTGGTAGTTTATAAGACGTTCATGGAAAGGTTTAATTGGATACAACTTGGGAAAGATTGATTTTGGAGTTGAGTCGGTTGCTAACAGAGCTATGGTCTTGTTGGCAGTTCTATCTCCGATACATTGCTCATTCTGGGATGACTGTTGATGTTGTAGCCATCCCTGCGACGATTTTCCGCCCTATTGCAGTTAGGACAATTTGGCAAAAAATAGGCCACCAAACCACAGCCATAACAGAAAACTCTACGAGGCTTAATGCAATTTTTATAGTTATGTCCTGTTTCTTCACAGTTCCAGCACTTATTTTCAGAATTTGATTTTGAAAAGTTCAAGTTCAGAGCAGAGATGTCGTTTTCGCTAGGTGTATGGTCAGGTACAACTTCTGAAATGTGACGAGAAGAAAGATATGGTTTTTTAGACTGAAATTTGTTCTGCATTTCAGCAAAAAAGATTTCACGCCGTCGACAGGCTCTACGCAAGTCAGAAATTGTATCTAATTCCAGATGTAACATTTCATGACGATCTTCTGGATGTAAATTACGAACTATCATTGCAACCAGTTCTTGTTCATTTAATTTTGTACGTAAATCATCTGCCATACCTAGAATGCTATCAAGATAACTTTCAAAGGATTCATTATTCTTTTGTTTTCTGTTCCGAATGGATTCTTTTATATCAAAATCAGTTCGAAAATCTTTAAAATTTCGACGTAACTCTTCACAAATATCAAACCAATCTAACACATTAACTGAATGGTGATATCTCCAGAACCAGCTTTTCGCTTTACCCTCAAATAACACGTGAACGTTCTGACACAAGGAATTGAAGTTTCCTCGCAAAGAAGTCATCGTGAGTGCATTAACTCGGTATATAAATTCATCGACTGAAATGCTATTCAGAGAACCATCAAAAGTTAATCGCCAATCTAAAATAATTTTAGAGACTAAAGGAGGAGAAATCATTCCTGAATCTGAACGTATATTTGAACCTTGGTGCGCATTAGGATAAATATTCTCAGGTAAACCGTCTAAAGATTTGTGGTTTTGATGACGCGTAGGATCTTGATTTATCCTGTCATTCTGTCGAGGCAAGGCACGATTTGTTCGCCCACTTCCACCATCATTTGCGTTTCCTACATTATTTATATTTAAGCTTTGAAAATATTGATTTAAAGATTCAGTAACTAGACTACCAACAACATTTTTTATTTCTCTAACGGTCTGTTGATGCTGCTGCCAAATAGTACTGTCAATCATACTTTGAATTTGATCTTGGTCCACTGGTTGAAAATTTCGATCTTGAACATTTTGTCGTGGGGTGCCTTGATAAGTTCTTGGACGCCCACGATTTTTAATATTGCTTGTAACTGACCTATTTGAACTAGTTTCTATAGAAGGCAAGTTTAAATTTGTTGTTCTTGATCTTGTTGCAGGACCCTGAACAATATCGTTTAAATTTCTGGGTATAGCACCTTGATCATTAGAAGATTCCATAACAGAACGCTGATAACGTTCCTCTAAGCTTTTAAGAGAACGTATATCACAAGAACCTCTGCATAGCGGACAATTATCATGATTATTTAACCATGTGGTTATACAGTCTTGATGAAATGCGTGTTGACACGGTGTTACCGAAAAAGTTTCCTCATTCTTGTCCTCATTGCATATTGTGCAGATAGCATGAGGAACTGATAAATTCAAATTCTCATTACTATGGTATACTGCCATTATGTAGCATATAAAAATTTAAAGCATTCAGTTTTGTACCTTACTAATTTTTTTTTGTTTTTTTTTTTTATTATTTATTTTCTTGTTTTGTTTATGTAATGTATTATTTGTATAAATATAATGTTGTGTGTTTATTAAAATTTGCCATTAGAAAAGAAAAATTTGGCTTGCTACTAAAATGATAAACAAAGTTTAAATTAAGAATGTTCCCAAATTACCAGGTAAAAAAAAAGTCTGTAAAATAAATCTTTGTGTATATAAATAATTCCGTAGCACTTAAGAACATTTGTATTTTATCTGCATAAAACGATTGGTTAGTTAATCTAGTTTAAGCTAAGTTATTACACTAATTCCAAATCTAATACGCAGACAACAAAAAGTGGTATATATTTTTCTAATTTTTCCTTGTTTAACTAATGTGTACTGATAAAAATTCTTTTTAACTGGTTACACAAACACTTGAGCATTTGAAGTAATTCCAAAATTAGTTGAACATATTACAACACAATAATCTAAAACCATTTAATTATTCTGAGCAAAACATCGAGTCCCAACAAAGTTGGGCCCCACGTTGGGCGCCATTTATGTCATGAAGCGGTCTAGTTGTGGGTGGTGGAGCGGGGTGCTTGTTTAACCTGGACTAAGCTCGTCTGAAAAGGCGTGGTTCTTGCTCTCCACAACTTTAGAAAAACCATTGAACATAAAAAAAAATCATGCACGTATGTATTTAAAAATCAAACCACTGACTACTAGGAATAAAAAAAAACAATGCTTGAGTTGCATATAAAATTGAAAAAAAAATATTGAAACACCAAAAAAAATTGTAGCAAAAACCAAGTACAAGAGTTGAAAAGCTGAAGATGGTATTTGCTTTTCTATCCTCCCTTCCCAACCATAAAATCATGGATCAATCTTGATCACCAATCCCAACCAAATCCATCCTAATGGCTTTAACAAACTCACAACATTATGTATTTAATTCAATCTTTATTCATTGTTTACTAAAACACAAAAAAAACTATAATCAAAACTTAAACACTAATACATAGTAAATTGTCGCTAACATAATTGCAGCGGAACGAGCTAGAATTGAAACAGCAAAAATTGAGAGACTATGGCTGACTTCTGATATGTGGTCAATGAACTTAGCCATGGATGTGAACAAAAATGAATATGGAACAAAATTATTGAATACATGCAAAGATTAAAACCTAATGCCTCACACATACCCAAAATATGTACATACAAGTGTTATGCATGTAAATAATGATTTTTTTTTTTTCATGCATTTAATTGATCTTCATGATTGATTTAAAATATTTAATTTATGTTATATGTTAATACATGGTAATATTCATAATTTTAAGGAAATAATATATAATTTTTAGCGTAGAACTAGGTAGTTTCTAATTTAGTGCATTACTTGAAATTAATTTTTGTTTGATTAAAAAGCGTTAAAGTATTTCAATTATTTAATTTTCATCTATTATTTAAATTATTAATTTTTTTTTTTTTTTTAGTTATCGAGTTTTAATTCAATTTTGTGTTTATAATAATAATAAAATAAAATGTTTCACTTACATTATGTGACAAGGTGCTCCCACGACGCTAGCGCTAACGTTTTGGTGACTCGTTGTTTTTGTTGCATGATTTAGCTTATATACATTACATGATTATATTATTATATAAAGAATTTCTATTTCTTTTCTAATTTTTTCCATTATCTTTGCAAATTAACACATTTTAATCATTTTTTCTTAATTTGTCTTTCTTTTCTCACTCTATAATTAATGTTTCCTTTTTTTTTGTAATTTTGAGGCTTAGACCTTCTTTTTAGACTATAGACAATATCTATGCACTTTACATGTTTTGTTTTTTTCTTTTTTTTTTCATTTTTAACGAAACGCGGTATATAAAATAAATATTTTAAATCGAGTTTACATTTAAAGTTTTAAAGAAACCTATGCTGCTGAAAGCTAGACAGAGGTCTCACAATCGGCCACCTGCACAAAACCGGTTTTTGTACTGAGCTGTGAGAATTGATGGTGGAGTTTGTTCTCTGCCTGGCTTGGACAAATTGGTCGTCAAGCGCCCGATATAGACTGATTGTGTCCAAATTGTTTTTGCTTTTCTTCTCAATGCTCAGCAGTAGAAAGATATATGGCCTTTAAACCCAAATTGCGAGGCTCTTTCTAAGGGAAGAAAGACGTCGCTCTTGCATATGATATAATAAGAAACTTCGCCGCAATATATTTAATGTTGTTAAGTCCCAGAAGGACTTTAGACAAACGACGTGAATAATGATTTTAATTGAAAAAAAATCAATCTTGCCGTATAATTAACATAACGCAAGAGCGTTTGTTAATGTAAAAAAATGTATTAACCGCACTTATATTATATATTTGTTCCTGCGATTGATGGTATGAAACTTTAAACTTTTAGACAACTTTACAATTAGTTTTCTAAAATGATGTGCGCTTCAGGCCAGCTCAAAATGAAAAAAAAAGGAAGAAAAAGCAAATCTGCACGCCTACCACTATTTCTAAAGCAAGTAAGTCTTTCGTCAAGTTTACTGTATTTTCTAACAATTTGACTGCATTAAAAGTAAAAGATTAAATTCTCTTGTTTTATTTTTTTTTTTTATGTTTCTTTTTACATTCTAATGCCAAGTCTACACAGTGACGGTTTGTAATTATTTATACTTTAAAAAATTTTTTTTTTATATAAATTATGTTCTGTTTTATATATTGTTTTTTTTTTTTTTTAACTATTAGGGAAGTTAAAGTAATATTAAATCCTCACAAATTATCCAATCCCAGATTGCAATGTAATACTTTCGAACTTATGAAAAGCAAGAGTGTTTTCTACAATTGACCTGGAATCAGGTTTCCACCAAATAGAAATGAAACCAGAAGATGTTGAAAAAACAGCATTTTCCATAAATAACGGCAAATACGAGTTTGTCCGAATGCCTTTTGGTTTGAGGAATGGTCCTTCAATATTGCAAAGAGCAATGGATAACATCCTCCGCCAATTCATAGGAAAGTTTTGTCACGTCTATATTGACGACATTTTCTCTAGCAACGCTGACGAGCACTATGAACATTTAATTAAAAAAAACTTTTTAACAAAAAAAAAACCTACTTCAAAATCACTACAAAGTAAAAAATAATTTTAAATTACTTTTCCTATTAATTGAGGTAAAATTTGATAATTTATTTATATAGAATATTATATTGGAAATCTTATTATTTTAATTTTTCCTTATTTGTTTTATTGTTATCATAAATATATTATTTTTTTGTATGATAATAAAAGCTTTGTAGGCGGCGCTAATCTTTGCCATTAAATCATGATATTTTTACCATCCCTGTACTAATTTCAACTTTTTTTGTTAATTTTAGTTTAAAAGAAATTTAAAAAGCTTTGCATACATAAACATTCTCAATCTACTGTTTGAGTGACCTTGGAAAACTGACATTGAATATGCTATTGTGTGTTATAGCTTCACAAAAGTGTCACGCCCTTTTTCAAATCCCGCCTATGTACTTTATTGATCATACTTAATTATAATTCACTCTTCCTACAGAGTTTTTCTAATATCTCCACACCTCTCTGTCGAATAACGCCCACTTAATTGACCGTAATTTTTTATAATTGTACCGAACCTTGCATTTTGGCTGTAAATGTCAGTATCCTAGTGTCATTATTTACTGAGATACAGTGTTTTTCTTAAAGTGACACGCCCATTTATCGAATTCCGCCTACATTACTTGTAGAAATTTGTTATACTTGTGCCTACCTCTGTACTAAATTTTAGTATCCTAGTGTCAAAAGTATTCGAGATACATTGTTTTTTACTATTGCCACTCCCCTTTTTCCGATAACGCCCATTTTTTTTACAAAAATTTGTTGTAATTGTGCCTACCGCTGTAGTAAATTACTGTATCCTAGTGTCAATATTATTCGAGATACAGTAATTAACGCCCACTTTTTTTACAGTAATTTTCAATAATTGTGCTTACCTCTGTACTTAATTTCAGAACTCTAGTGTCAATTTTTTTTGAGATACAGAGTTTTTACAATATTGCCACACCCTTTTTCAAAATTACGCCCACTTAAGTGATCGCAATTTTTTATGTTTGTGCCTGCCTTTTTAATTTTACTGTGAATTTTATTACCCTTGTGCCAATTAGCGACACGCCCCTTTGTCGAATACCGCCCACTTTCATAGACGGGCACCTCCGCGTTGATGGTCTGTATGTGTTGACAAAAAATTACGGCAATCAGGCAAGTACTTTAGGAGTAATCGATGTACATACATTCACAAAAAAAAAAAAAAACTAAAAACAGAGAAACCAACCAACTTGAGAACCTCCTCCTTTTTGAAGTCGGTTAAATAATAAATACATTGCAAAAAGCGCATATGAAAATATCACTTGCGAAATCAGAATTTTTCAAGTCAAGTGTAGAATTTTTAGGCTACCAAATAGAAACAGATGAAAAGAAAATTGAAACCATAAAAAACTACCCTGTTCCGAAAACACTGAGACAACTGAGAAGTTTCTTAGGTATGACTGGGTATTATAGGAAGTTTGTGCACAAGTATGCACACATAACAAAACCATTAACAAAATATTAAGCTGGAAAGAACGGAAGAATCTCTCAAAATCAATCAAAAAGGTTATAATTGAATTGGATGAAGAAGCATTAAACGCAGTAGATAAACTTAAAAATGAGTTAATTCAACAAGTAGAATTAACACAACCAAATTTCGAAAAAAAATTCATTCTGACAACAGATGCGTCAAATGAAGCCATTGGAGCTGTGCTCTCACAAGAAAATAAGCCCATTACTTTTATTTCAAAAACGCTAAATAAAACAGAACAGAATTACGCGACCAATGAAAAGGAACTCTACGCGATTGTATGGGCCTTAAAAAATTTAAGGAATTATCTATTCGGAGTAGCGGATTTGGAAATTTATACGGATCACCAGCCGCTAACTTTTGCAGTGTCAACCAGAAATCCGAATTATATACAAACCGGGAAACACAAATCATATAGCAGATGCTCTTTCTAGACAGTTTCTAAACAATAATAGTTTAGAAGAAGAAAGCGAAGATTTAGCAGAAACAGTACATTCGGTAGAAAGCTTAGACATCTTTCACATTAAAACAATCAATAAACCTCTTAATTCCTTCCCGCAACAAATAGTATTAAACAACGATAATACTAATGAACATTTTAGAACAACAAATTTTAATTCATTTAGACATTTCATAAAATATAAAGACTTAGATTTTTTAAAAGAAATAATAACAGAACGATTAAATAAAAATCTATTAACAGGAATAAACTGTAATCTAGAAGATTTATATGAGGTAAAACGAATCCTAAGGAATAGAAAAGCAAAGAAAATCTTCCACACAGACATAATAGCAATCGATGTTCTCAACGAAGAAGATCAAGAAAAAATAATTAGACAAACCCACACCAGGGCACACCGAAATTACAAGGAAAATATCAAACAAATTTTTAAAGATTATTACTGGCCTGCAATGAAAAAACAATTTAAGCAATTTATTAGAAACTGCGATATATGCAATAAAAATAAATATGATAGACACCCTAAGAAAATACCAATTGGTGAGGCACCAATACCTGATAAGGAGGGGAACATATCCATATTGACATTTTCTTTGCACTAAATCTAATATTCTTAACCCTTATAGATGCGTATTCGAAATTTCTAGTGATTAAACACATTGATGATAAAACTAAACTACATGATAAAGTATTAGAGGCATTACAAAACTTCCCAGAGGTAAAAAGAATTACCTGCGATAACGAACCAGGATTTAGTTCAGCACAATTTAAATCTTTTGCAGAAAGAATGAAAATAGAAATTAAATATTGCGCTCCTAAACATTCAACAACAAATGGACAAATAGAAAGAGTGCACTCAACGATAATAGAAATTGCTAAATGCATTATAGAGGAATTTGAAATAATAAACAGTTTAGAGGTAGTAATTAGAGCAGCCCAATGCTATAACCAAACAATACATTCAGTTACAGACAAAAAAACATTCGAAGTTCTTTATAACAAAACAAAACATACCGATTTACCTAGAAAACTTAAAGATGCACAAGCGACGACACTAAAAGCAGAAATAAAAATAGACAAACGCGGACATTTAATGAAAATGAAATAGTTTTTGAAAAAGATAACCAATACCAAAATAAACTGAAACCTAGATATAAAAAACAAGTAGTCAAAGCAGATTTAGGAAATAAAATAATGATCCAAAATAGAAACAGAATAATACACAAAGATAATATGAAATCTTACAATTTTTTAGGTTCACAATGCTACACCTGATAGTAATTTGTATGGCGATCCCATTGATCACAGCCCAGATAGAAATCATAGACCTCAATCACGGAAACGGATATTCACTCCTGAAATTAAGCGACGTAAGATTAATTGAAAGATACGATAGAATTACTTACTTAATAAACACAACAATGTATAAAGAACAAATTAACAACTTGGAAGCACTAGTACTTAAGGAAACAGAACCTAACTTACTTTTGATAGCTAAAATAAAGCATATTAGAATTCAGAAAGACACTCTTACCCCACATCATAGAATTCAGAAAAGAGGATTATTTAACTTTTTAGGAACAGCATTAAAATATATTTATGGCACAATGGATGATGAAGATCGTGAAGAAATAAAAGGAAAATTACAAGTAAATACAGTAAATGCACATAATGCAATTGAACAAATTAATTTGCAGAAAAATATTAATGAGAAATTTAATCATGAAGTTGAAACTATTACTTGTAATTTAAACCATAATTACAAAGAATTGATACAAAATATGAACAAAGTTAACACGGACTTAAGGAAATTATCAGAGCGATTATTTTATCAATGCGAAAAATCAATCTATTTATCACAACTGTAATTCTAATAATTTCACTATTATTAGAATTAATTGATACGCTTCGAATTATTATTTGATACGCTTCGAAAATTGTAATGTTGAAATCGATGCTATAACCTATAAGCATCGTAAACCTCTTGAAATCCAACTATTACCAAACCCAGTTAGATTAATTAATGTTACTATCATGAATAATTTTACTATGAAAGAATTGCACTTTAAAAGTATTAAAAATATTAATCAAATAAAATAACTTAAGTATGAAGCCAAGAAAGGCAGTATAATTAATTACAGTCTTATTATAATTATAAGTTTGGTAGTAGTAATATTAATAATTTGGAAATGTAAAAAAAAATAAGAGAACCAAAGTAGAAGTTAACATTTGAAAAACACCGATGCAAGAACCAGCAATGTCCTTCGATCACATGATGGAAAGGATCAACTACTACTCATCTTTGAATCTGAACGATTCATCTAACAAAGGGGGGAGTTAAGAAATGCATTTCTTACATGCAAAACGTTCCCACCAAAAACTGCTGACGACAGTTCAGACAGCGAACACCTGCACAAAATTCTGAAGAAAAACCTTGGCACTGAGAACAACAACAACTGGGAACAACACAACAGAAAGAACAAGAAGAAGAAGAGTATCTGGAATTGCAGCAACTAACTGTTAAGGGTAGATATTAAGAAATAGAATGAAAATAAATTAGACTCAATTGAGTGTGCAAACAATCAAGTTTAAACAGTGATTTTTAATTTTCCGTACGATACATTGAAAGAATATTAAAATTAAGATGATCCACCGTTTAATGATCCAAAAATTCCATCACACATACAAGACGAAACAACATGTTCAATTGCTAGCTAGCGTTTCCAAACGGGTTATACCGGAAAATGTAGAGGCTGTTATGGCGACGACATAAGAGAGCCGTGCGAAATTGCCCAGACTTGAAAGTAAAAAAGACTTCAAACAATAATTTTTTTAGTTTCTTTTCTATAACTAACTTAAATTAATTTTTTCATTTACATATGTTCTGACTAAATAAATTTCAAAAGGGAAAAAAAAGATATTATTATAAATAAATAATAAATATTATTATAAATAAATAAATAAAAATAAAGAAAAAAGAAACAGTTTCGATAGTATCGTAAGTGTAGACGTAGAATTCCGTTTAAGTTGTAACCTTTTCTACTTTGTCTCTTTGGTCCGATTGTTTTGTTCATTTTGCACGTATTTTTATTGATCTTCCAAAAATTAACAAATAAATGAATAACACTCAATTATGGACTACTTATCGAGGCCAAAACAAAGAAAAAGTTAAAAAGTAAGTATGATTAAATGAGCAAGCAAAAAGAAATAAGCTAAATTTCAAATTTTTTCGATCATTTTGTTAAGTTTGTTAGGTTGAGTTCATTGACTTAGTTGAAAAGAAGGCGAAGCAAATGCACTTTCCATTGGTGCCACTTTCGTCTCTGCCCGATATATATTTAGTTTGCGAGCTACAGTCAGTTTAACTGCTAATTTCAAATTAAAATTAAGATACCAATTTTTATAAAATCGTATGGTTACTATATTTCACGCTGAGCACACGCCCTTTCCATTAGCGCCACTCTCATCACTGTCCGATATTTAGTTTGCGAGCTACACTTTCGTCATAAAACGAAATATGATCCAACTCGTTTTTTTCATAAGAGTTAAATCTAACCGGATCACAGAACCAATTCGTTAAAATTAACAGTTTGAGTTCATTGACTGAGTTGAAAAGAGGTTAATGGCCTCTGGTTTCAAAATAGAGCACTAAGTAATCTAGAACAGTAATGCATACATAAACCCAATGCGAACCAATGCTTACAATGCTACCAATACGAACTAGAACTTCCAGTTTCACGTAAGCACGTGTAACACGTGTTCACGTGTATTGATTGTTTTGATCAATCAATCAATTGAAAACACGAACCTCAACTTCACGTGTCCTTTATTCACGAACTACACGTTTGTATTCACGTGAAAGTGCCAATGACCCACCTGTGACCTCAGATAATCCCACTGCATCCGATTGGCCATAAAATCATCCATTTTGGTCCAAATGTTCCATGGAACCCATAAATGTGCCAATGACCCACCTGTGACCTCAGATAATCCCACTGCATCCGATTGGCCATAGAATCATCCATTTTGGTCCAAATGTTACATGGAACCCATAAATGTGCCAATGACCCACCTGTGACCTCAGATAATCCCACTGCATCCGATTGGCCATAGAATCATCCATTCTAGTTCAAATATTCCATGGAACCCATAAAAATGCCAATGACCCATCTGTGACATCAGATAATCCCACTGCATCCGATTGGCCATAGAATCATCCATTTTGGTCCAAATGTTTCATGGAACCCATCAAAGTACCAATGACCCACCTGTGACCACAGATAATCCCACTGCATCCGATTGGCCATAGAATCATCCATTTTGGTCCAAATGTTTCATGGAACCCATCAAAGTACCAATGACCCACCTGTGACCTCAGATAATCCCACTGCATCCGATTGGCCATAGAATCATCCATTTTGGTCCAAAGGTTTCCTGGAACCCATAAATGTACCAATGACCCACCTGTGACCACAGATAATCCCACTGCATCCGATTGGCCATAGATCATCCATTTTGGTCCAAATGTTCCATAAAAGTGCCAATGACCCACCTGTGACCTCAGATAATTCCACTGCATCCGATTGGCCATAGAATCATCCATTTTGGTCCAAATGTTCCATGGAACCTATAAAAATGCCAATGACCCACCTGTGACCTCAGATAATCCCACTGCATCCGATTGGCCATAGAATCATCCATTTTGGTCCAAATGTTCCATGGAACCTATAAAAATGCCAATGACCCACCTTTGACATCAGATAATCCCACTGAATCCGATTGGCCATAGAATCATCCATTTTGGTCCAAATGTTCCATGGAACCCATAAATGTGCCAATGACCCACCTGTCACCTCAGATAATCCCACTGCATCCGATTGGACATGGAATCATCCATTTTGGTCCAAATGTTTCAAGGAACCCATAAATGTGCCAATGACCCACCTGTCACCTCAGATAATCCCACTGCATCCGATTGGCCATAGAATCATCCATTTTGGTCCAAATGTTCCATGGAACCCATAAAAATGCCAATGACCCATCTGTGACATCAGATAATCCCACTGCATCCGATTGGCCATAGAATCATCCATTTTGGTTCAAATGTTTCATGGAACCCATCAAAGTACCAATGACCCACCTGTGACCACAGATAATCCCACTGCATCCGATTTGCCATAGAATCATCCATTTTGGTCCAAATGTTTCATGGAACCCATCGAAGTACCAATGACCCACCTGTGACCTCAGATAATCCCACTGCATCCGATTGGCCACAGAATCATCCATTTTGGTCCAAATGTTCCATGGAACCCATCAAAGAACCAATGACCCGCCTGTGACCTCAGATAATCCCAATGCATCCGATTGGCCATAGAATCATCCATTTTGGTCCAAATGTTCCATGGAACCCATCAAAGTGCCAATGACCCGCCTGTGAACTCAGATAATCCCACTGAATCCGATTGGCCATAGAATCATCCATTTTGGTCCAAATGTTCCATGGAACTCATAAATGTGCCAATGACCCACCTCTGACCTCAGATAATTCCACTGCATCCGATTGGCCATAGAATCATCCATTTTGGTCCAAATGCTCCATGGAACCCATAAATGTACCAATGACCCACCTGTCACCTCAGATAATCCCACTGCATCCGATTGGACATAGAATCATCCATTTTGGTCCAAATAATCCATGGAACCCATATATGTGCCAATGACCCACCTGTGACCTCAGATAATCCCACTGCATCCGATTGGCCATAGAATCATCCATTTTGGTCCAAATGTTCCATGGAACCCATAAAAGTGCCAATGACCCACCTGTGACCTCAGATAATCCCACTGCATCCGATTGGCCATAGAATCATCCAATTTGGTCCAAAAATTCCATGGAACCCATTAAAGTGCCAATGACCCACCTGTGACCTCAGATAATCTCACTGCATCCGATTGGCCATAGAATCATCCATTTTGGTCCAAATGTTCCATGGAAACCATCAAAGTACCAATGACCCACCTGTGACCTCAGATAATCCCACTGCATCCGATTGGCCATAGAATCATCCATTTTGGTCCAAATGTTCCATGGAACCCATAAAAGTGCCAATGACCCACCTGTGACCTCAGATAATCCCACTGCATCCGATTGGCCATAGAATCATCCAATTTGGTCCAAAAATTCCATGGAACCCATAAAAGTGCCAATGACCCACCTGTGACCTCAGATAATCCCACTGCATCCGATTGGCCATAGAATCATCCATTTTGGTCCAAATGTTCCATGGAACCCATCAAAGTACCAATGACCCACCTGTGACCTCAGATAATCCCACTGCATCCGATTGGCCATAGAATCATCCATTTTGGTCCAAATGTTCCATGGAACCCATAAAAGTGCCAATGACCCACCTGTGACCTCAGATAATCCCACTGCATCCGATTGGACATAGAATCATCCATTTTGGTCCAAATGTTCCATGGAACCCATAAATGTGCCAATGACCCACCTGTGACCTCAGATAATCCCACTGCATCCGATTGGCCACAGAATCATCCATTTTTATCTGTGACCTCAGATAATCCCACTGCACCCGATTGGCCATAGAATCATCCATTTTGGTCCAAATGTTCCATGGAACCCATAAATGTACCAATGACCCACCTGTCACCTCAGATAATCCCACTGCATCCGATTAGACATAGAATCATCCATTTTGGTCCAAATGTTCCATGGAACCCATCAAAGTACCAAAGACCCACCTGTGACCGCAGATTATTCCACTGCATCCGATTGGCCACAGAATCATCCATTTTTATCTGTGACCTCAGATAATCCCACTGCATCCGATTGGCCATAGAATCATCCATTTTGGTCAAAATGTTCCATGGAACCCATAAATGTACCAATGACCCACCTGTCAACTCAGATAATCCCACTGCATCCGATTGGACATAGAATCATCCATTTTGGTCCAAATGTTCCATGGAACCCATAAATGTGCCAATGACCCACCTGTGACCTCAGATAATCCCACTGCATCCGATTGGCCATAGAATCATCCATTTTGGTCCAAATGTTCCATGGAACCCATAAAAGTGCCAATGACCCACCTGTGACCTCAGATAATCCCTCTGCATCCGATTGGCCATTGAATCATCCAATTTGGTCCAAAAATTCCATGGAACCCATAAAAGTGCCAATGACCCACCTGTGACCTCAGATAATCTCACTGCATCCGATTGGCCATAGAATCATCCATTTTGGTCCAAATGTTCCATGGAACCCATCAAAGTACCAATGACCCACCTGTGACCTCAGATAATTCCACTGCATCCGATTGGCCATAGAATCATCCATTTTGGTCCAAATGTTCCATGGAACCCATAAAAGTGCCAATGACCCACCTGTGACCTTCGATAATCCCACTGCATCCGATTGGCCATAGAATCATCCAATTTGGTCCAAAAATTCCATGGAACCCATAAAAGTGCCAATGACCCACCTGTGACCTCAGATAATCTCACTGCATCCGATTGGCCATAGAATCATCCATTTTGGTCCAAATGTTCCATGGAACCCATCAAAGTACCAATGACCCACCTGTGACCTCAGATAATCCCACTGCATCCGATTGGCCATAGAATCATCCATTTTGGTCCAAATGTTCCATGGAACCCATAAAAGTGCCAATGACCCACCTGTGACCTCAGATAATCCCACTGCATCCGATTGGCCATAGAATCATCCATTTTGGTCCAAATGTTCCATGGACATAAATGTGCCAATGACCCACCTGTGACCTCAGATAATCCCACTGCATCCGATTGGCCATAGAATCATCCATTTTGGTCCAAATGTTCCATGGAACCCATAAAAGTGCCAATGACCCACCTGTGACCTTCGATAATCCCACTGCATCCGATTGGCCATAGAATCATCCAATTTGGTCCAAAAATTCCATGGAACCCATAAAAGTGCCAATGACCCACCTGTGACCTCAGATAATCTCACTGCATCCGATTGGCCATAGAATCATCCATTTTGGTCCAAATGTTCCATGGAACCCATCAAAGTACCAATGACCCACCTGTGACCTCAGATAATCCCACTGCATCCGATTGGCCATAGAATCATCCATTTTGGTCCAAATGTTCCATGGAACCCATAAAAGTGCCAATGACCCACCTGTGACCTCAGATAATCCCACTGCATCCGATTGGCCATAGAATCATCCATTTTGGTCCAAATGTTCCATGGACATAAATGTGCCAATGACCCACCTGTGACCTCAGATAATCCCACTGCATCCGATTGGCCATAGAATCATCTCAGATAATCCCACTGCATCCGATTGGCCATAGAATCATCCATTTTGGTCCAAATATTCCATGGAACCCATAAATGTGCCAATGACCCACCTGTGACCTCAGATAATCCCACTGCATCCGATTGGCCATAGAATCATCCATTTTGGTCCAAATGTTCCATGGAACCCATAAATGTGCCAATGACCCACCTGTCACCTCAGATAATCCCACTGCATCCCATTGGCCATAGAATCAACCATTTTGGTCCAAATGTTCCATGGAACCCATAAATGTGCCAATGACCCACCTCTCACCTCAGATAATCCCACTGCATCCGATTGGCCATAGAATCATCCATTTTGGTCCAAATGTTCCATGGAACCCATAAATGTGCCAATGACCCACCTGTGACCTCAGATAATCCCACTGCATCCGATTGGCCATAGAATCATCCATTTTGGTCCAAATGTTCCATGGAACCCATAAATGTGCCAATGACCCACCTGTCACCTCAGATAATCCCACTGCATCCGATTGGCCATAGAATCATCCATTTTGGTCCAAATGTTCCATGGAATCCATAAATGTGCCAATGACCCACCTGTGACCTCAGATAATCCCACTGCATCCGATTGGCCATAGAATCATCCATTTTGGTCCAAATGTTCCATGGAACCCATAAATGTGCCAATGACCCACCTGTGACCTCAGATAATCCCACTGCATCCGATTGGCCATAGAATCATTCACTTTGATCCAAATATTCCATGGAACCCATAAAAGTGCCAATGACCCACCTGTGACCTCAGATAATCTCACTGCATCCGATTGGCCATAGAATCAATTATTTTGGTCCAAATGTTCCATGGAACCCATCAAAGTATCAATGACCCACCTGTGACCTCAGATAATCCCACTGCATCCGATTGGCCATAGAATCATCCATTTTGGTCCAAATGTTCCATGGAACCCATAAATGCGCCAATGACCCACCTGTGACCTCAGATAATCCCACTGCATCCGATTGGCCATAGAATCATCCATTTTGGTCCAAATGTTCCATGGAACCCATAAATGTGCCAAAGACCCACCTGTGACCGCAGATTATTCCACTGCATCCGATTGGCCACAGAATCATCCATTTTTATCTGTGACCTCAGATAATCCCACTGCATTCGATTGGCCATAGAATCATTCTGAAGCTGAAGCTCTAATACGATTCAATCAGTTCGTGCAAAGTAAAAACAATACAACCATAAACAACGAAACAAAAACAAAGAAGCAGCAGGCACAGCAGGTACATTATAAGCAGCTGATGATCGACTTTCTCATATAAGAACCTGTATTTTTCTCCTTATATTTAACTATTTTCTGACTTTCATATAATAGTGACAAAATCCAAAATTAGATATTCATTCAGCGCAGGATATATCTGATATTTAAGTAAATATATTATCTTTGAACGATAAGTATTAAAGGCTTTAGGTATACCCTAAAGTATTAGTCAAAAACGTTGCATGACCTTTAAAAACTCTGTTAAAACGACCCCATACAAACCGCGCTGTAAGACGTAATTCTACGTCAAAACATAGCCATTTCGCTGATTTTTTCATGTAAAGGCCAAAAATTGTGATTTTTTGAAATGTTTGTATGGGGAACCCCACAGGGAGGTTTCAGGGGGTGTGCCACTGGTATGGGTGGGTCGGGCCTCCAAAGTTAGTGGACATACATTTGGACTCGATTGGAGCACTCTAAATGGGTCAAAGTGGGATTTTTCAAAATTTGCCCCTACCCAAAAGTTCGACCCAAAATGGGGGACATCAGAATTCATTTTAGAGGTATGGTTCCTTCGGCAAAGTTTCTTATTTTGATCCCTAGAATACGATTTTCACAGAGCATTGAGCGATTGTCTATGTTTTAATAAATGTAAAAACTTATGTATTTTACAATTTATACTGGATTAAATAAATAAATGTTTTTGCAAATTTTAAATTTTTTGTCACATCGTATTATTATTATAAAACATCCACCGAAAACGTTCTTACACCGAGAAAAAAACCGTAGCAAAATTATCTAAGATGGCTTTTGTGAATAATAAATGTACTGAATGAAATAACTATCTAAAATTACAAAAATTTTTGTGTAGCTGAAAATCATTTTAAAATGAAAAATTTGATAATTTATACAAATAATAAAATTTTTAAATTCGCAAAGCTCAACTATGTAAAAGTAACTAAACTCATGTATAAAGTACTCAAAGTATGGCTGGTAGCTAAAAAAGAAAATTACACAAACACTGCGAACAAGGAAGATTTTTTTACATTTTACAAAGACAAACACTGAATGTCAAATTGATCCTGACTTACTAAACAGTTTTTTCATAAATAACTCATCCCCCTTGAACCATAATAGCTCACAAGTTTAATTGTTCCACAGTCATTTCAATTTACACCTGCAACTGAACTTGATATTGGAAATTGTGTAATGCAAATAACATCAAATGCAATAGACGAAGATGGCATTCCTATAAAATTTATCAAAGTTGTACTACCACATATAATCAGACCATTAACTCATATAATAAATCACTGCCTTGTATCCTTGTATCTTCATCCCGAGTATCTGGAAAACAGCAATTGTCCAGATTCAAAAAATTTAACCCTTCTGGCCCTAATGATTTCAGGCCAATAAGTATTTTGTCCCCTCTCTCTAAAGTCTGTGAAAAAGGACTGAGTCAACAAATAAATAAATTTCTACAATCAAATAACCTTATGTCGCCATTTCAATCGGGTTTCCGGGTAGGGCACGGTTGTGCCTCAGCACTAGTTAAGGTTATGGATGATCTACGACCTGAATATGATGCTGGCTCATTTGGGCAATAAGCAATGGACTCCAACTTAATGCTGCCAAATCATATGTACTCCCTATCTGTAAGAATAAATTGTACCTAGATGATATTCCTGACCTATACATTGGTACAAATAAACTAAGTGTCGTTTCGAAAATTGTAAATCTCGGTTTTTGTATGAACTCGTCCTTATCATGTATTGACCATGTAAATAGTGTTGTCCAGAAAGTTAATTATATCCTACGTAATTTAAGAATGTCTGCGTGTCTCTGTTCTCCTGATTTGAGGAAATTATTAGTTAAACAACTTGTCTTACCTGTTATAACATATTCAGAAATAGTTTATTGCAAACTAAATTCATCTTTTTTGCTTAAACTTAATATTGCGTTTAACTCTGCTACGCGTTTTGTTTTTAGCTTAAGAAAATTTGACCGTCTCTCCAACTTTAGAAATGCCTTACTCGGGTGTAGTTTAACTGATTATCTAAATGCTAGAAACTGTATCTATCTACATAAAATAAAACATAAAAAAACACCTTATTACCTTTACGAAAAACTCTAGTTTAGCATATCAAAAAGATGCAATGTACTTATAGTGCCTAGGCATAGTTCTCTTACAACCTCTAACCTATTTTTCATTAATGCCGTAAGAATTTGGAATGCACTGCCACGTAGCTTAAGAGATATAACTCGGACGGAAACTTTTAGGCAATCTATTCTTAATTACTTTTCTACTTCTTAAATTTTGTCTTCCTCCACTTTCTTCTTATCTTCGTATCTTTTAAGTTTCTCTTTATCTTCGTATCTTTTAAGTTTCTTAGCTTTAACATTCATATCATAATTTCTTATTAGCTTATCACACTTACTTATATTTAGACATTAAATCTCTTTTGTCACATTGTAGTATAAGTTAGCAAGTGTCAGCTAACTTTACCTTTCCACCGAAGAATTCTACACGCGCATCCGCTCCAAATTATTTCTGCAGCGTAAACGGAAGATTATGCACACGTTCCCACTTAAGTAATAATATCCAGCACAACAACAACAATAACAGCAACGACGATGATAGTAGCAGAGTGCAGCGACTACAATTACAACAACAGCAACAACAACAACAATACCAGCAACGACGACGATATTAGCAGAGTGCAGCGTCTACAACAACAACAATAGCAACAACAACAACATAGCGTCAGCAAACACTTACCTTCACAACAATAACAAGAACAGCAATAACAACAACGACGACAGCAATGGCAGATTTAGGTTTAATTAGTCTTTCTTAAGCTAGTTTTTAGTCAGTTCCATTGGTGAATCGTTTGAATAAAGATCGTAAGATCATAATAAATAATTATTTTTTTAAAGCTTTTTATTTGGAAAAGTTAACTGGCGCCCAACGTGGGGCTACGCGAAGAAGTTATTGTGCGTAGCTAGGGTTCGGACCCTGAACAAGTAAATGCGTAGAACATTGAAAATTTTAAAGAAACTACGAGCATAAAATTTGCACATAATTAGCAAAACATATGTGATCAGTTATAAATATAAAAATGCTCTTGAAACTGCAAATCTTTTTGCTGATTTTTTTGAGTCTAATTTTGAACCATCAACTTTATGCTCTGATGATATTACTAGTGATATTACAACATTAGTTGATATCGGAACGCTGTTTATCTCTGAAATTGATGTTATGGAAGGAATTTTGAATCTAAAAACTACAACTAAATCTGATTCGGATGGTCTTTCGGGTATTTTATTAAAAAATTGTTGCAAATCAATAGCAAAACCTCTTCAGCTGATTTTTAATAAGTCCTTATCTACTGGAGTTTTTCTTTCTGACTGGAAAGTTTCATTTATATCCCCAGTTTTCAAATCTGGAAATAAAAATAATATTGAAAACTATAGACCAATATCTAAACTAACGTCGGTATCAAAACTCTTCGAAATTATAGTAAAAAGAAAAGTTTATTTTGCTGTAAAACGCTTTATATCTCCATTTCAACATGGTTTTGTTCCTGGCCGTTCGACGGTAACGAATCTTACAATTTTTTCCGAATATTGTATTTCAGCTTTTCAACAGGGTTATCAAGTTGATTCCATCTACACGGACTTTTCGAAAGCCTTCGACAAAGTCTCTCACAATATATTGTTGAAAAAATTAGCGAAAATTGGGTTTCACTCTAATTTATTAGAATGGTTTGGATCATATCTTAGTAATAGAGTATGTCATGTTTATGTTGAAAATGAAATCTCAAGACCATTTGTTGCCTCTTCAGGTGTTCCTCAGGGTAGCATTTTGGGTCCGTTACTTTTCATACTATTTATCAATGATATTACATTAAAAATAAAAAATTCACAATGTCTGTTATACGCGGATGATTTAAAAATATTTCGGAAAATAAAAAATTTATCTGATGCCTCGGTACTGCAATCAGATTTAAATTCATTATATGACTGGAGTTTGCAAAATGGTCTTTATCTTAATCTCTGGTCACGTAGCTTAAGAGATATAACTCGGACGGAAACTTTTAGGCAATCTATTCTTAATTACTTTTCTACTTCTTAAATTTTGTCTTCTTCCACTTTCTTCTTATCTTCGTATCTTTTAAGTTTCTCTTTATCTTCGTATCTTTTAAGTTTCTTAGCTTTAACATTCATATCATAATTTCTTATTAGCTTATCACACTTACTTATATTTAGACATTAAATCTCTTTTGTCACATTGTAGTATAAGTTAGCAAGTGTCAGCTAACTTTACCTTTCCACCGAAGAATTCTACACGCGCATCCGCTCCAAATTATTTCTGCAGCGTAAACGGAAGATTATGCACACGTTCCCACTTAAGTAATAATATCCAGCACAACAACAACAATAACAGCAACGACGATGATAGTAGCAGAGTGCAGCGACTACAATAACAACAACAGCAACAACAACAACAATACCAGCAACGACGACGATATTAGCAGAGTGCAGCGTCTACAACAACAACAATAGCAACAACAACAACATAGTGTCAGCAAACACTTACCTTCACAACAATAACAAGAACAGCAATAACAACAACGACGACAGCAATGGCAGATTTAGGTTTAATTAGTCTTTCTTAAGCTAGTTTTTAGTCAGTTCCATTGGTGAATCGTTTGAATAAAGATCGTAAGATCATAATAAATAATTATTTTTTTAAAGCTTTTTATTTGGAAAAGTTAACTGGCGCCCAACGTGGGGCTACGCGAAGAAGTTATTGTGCGTAGCTAGGGTTCGGACCCTGAACAAGTAAATGCGTAGAACATTGAAAATTTTAAAGAAACTACGAGCATAAAATTTGCACATAATTAGCAAAACATATGTGATCAGTTATAAATATAAAAATGCTCTTGAAACTGCAAATCTTTTTGCTGATTTTTTTGAGTCTAATTTTGAACCATCAACTTTATGCTCTGATGATATTACTAGTGATATTACAACATTAGTTGATATCGGAACGCTGTTTATCTCTGAAATTGATGTTATGGAAGGAATTTTGAATCTAAAAACTACAACTAAATCTGATTCGGATGGTCTTTCGGGTATTTTATTAAAAAATTGTTGCAAATCAATAGCAAAACCTCTTCAGCTGATTTTTAATAAGTCCTTATCTACTGGAGTTTTTCTTTCTGACTGGAAAGTTTCATTTATATCCCCAGTTTTCAAATCTGGAAATAAAAATAATATTGAAAACTATAGACCAATATCTAAACTAACGTCGGTATCAAAACTCTTCGAAATTATAGTAAAAAGAAAAGTTTATTTTGCTGTAAAACGCTTTATATCTCCATTTCAACATGGTTTTGTTCCTGGCCGTTCGACGGTAACGAATCTTACAATTTTTTCCGAATATTGTATTTCAGCTTTTCAACAGGGTTATCAAGTTGATTCCATCTACACAGACTTTTCGAAAGCCTTCGACAAAGTCTCTCACAATATATTGTTGAAAAAATTAGCGAAAATTGGGTTTCACTCTAATTTATTAGAATGGTTTGGATCATATCTTAGTAATAGAGTATGTCATGTTTATGTTGAAAATGAAATCTCAAGACCATTTGTTGCCTCTTCAGGTGTTCCTCAGGGTAGCATTTTGGGTCCGTTACTTTTCATACTATTTATCAATGATATTACATTAAAAATAAAAAATTCACAATGTCTGTTATACGCGGATGATTTAAAAATATTTCGGAAAATAAAAAATTTATCTGATGCCTCGGTACTGCAATCAGATTTAAATTCATTATATGACTGGAGTTTGCAAAATGGTCTTTATCTTAATCTCGAAAAATGTATGTTTACTACTTTCACAAAATCATCATGTCCATTAAAAATAACCTACTATTTAGATAATTTCCCTTTGAAATGTGTTTATGAAATTAAAGATCTAGGTGTTGTTTTTGATTCAAAATTTACTTTCGTTTGCCATCTTAATTATCTTATTCCAAAAGCTTATTCTCTCCTTGCTGTAGTACGGCGAAATGGTTCTAATTTTAGGGACCCTACTACATTAAAAATACTTTATACTTCTATTGTTCGTTCGAAGTTGGAATATGCTTCAGTTATATGGAATCCGTTTTATGCGTCTCATACAATACGCCTGGAACGAATTCAGAAAGCTTTTACTAGATTTGTTTTTAAAGTAAATTATCCAAGTAATCCTCTGCCTTCTTATTATGATCGCTGTAGTCTTATACATTTGAAAACTCTTCAGAATAGAAGAACCATTTTATCTCTGTTATTCATTTTTGATATTGTAGTCGGGACGATTGATTGCCCTAAACTACTTGAACTAATAAATTTCAATGTTCCTTGTAGAACATTACGTCATTTTGATGTGTTTTATCTAGGAAGATGCAGAACCAACTATGCCATTAACTCACCTATGTATAGAGCAATGCTAGAGTTCAACAACTGTATGCTTTACTGTAATATAGATTTTTCTAATTCCAAACAATCATTAAAGAATGTGTTAAATAACCATTATTAAATTATTTAAACTATTATTGAAAAACATTTAATTATACAAATTATCATAGTCTGTAAGAACGATTGTTCATTGACTTGAAGAAAATAAATAAAAAAAATTTAATAAAAAAAAAAAAAAAAAAAAAAAAAAATAAAAAATTTCCTATGTTGTGAAAAATTTGAACAAATTTATAAAATTTGCTATGTGAACAAACTTAAAAAATTTTTCTGTGTTGAAAGAATATGTGAACAGTTATAAATACAAAATCTTTATGTTGGAAAAAATATTTGAGCAAATTTCTATGTGAACAATTTTTAAAAAAATTTGTATGTTGCAAAAGTTATTTGAGCAAATTTTAACAAAAATTTCTATCTTCGAATAAAATTTTTCTATGAGGAAAAAATAAACTAAAGTGAATTTTTAACAAAAGAGATATAAAATTAAAAATACAAGTTGAACGTTTTAAATAAAGGCTGTAGAAATTTATTTCAATAAACTGAATTAAAAGTGAACTTACCTGAGAGGAAAACGATTCTTACCTGAAACGAGAAAGAAGAAATAAATTAAGTTAGAACGAAAATAAAGGATAAACTACGGACTACAATAAACGCTGCGCTGAACAACATGGAAGCTGTTAAGTTGCTGTAAGTAAAGTGCTCAGCAAGCATAGGCAGGAATTTTAATTGAGACTAATGTAAATTGGATCTTTAAACTTAATCTTTTATTTTTTCCTATAATTAAGTCGAAGGTTAAAACGTAAACGCAAATAATTCTTTCTTTCAAGAAATAAAATTAATTACTTAATAAATAATTGTTAAACCAAAGTTTTTAATTAAGTGTTCAATCGAAACAAAATTTGTTAACTCTTTCTTTTTAAAAAACAAACCAGTTACTGTGAATAAAAACTATTTTTTAATTAATTAAGTTGCGGTAATCGAAAATGGATGCTCAAACATTGCAAGGTCTATTAAATGCTGCTATCAGAGCAGCCACAGAACAGACAAAACGAGAGTTTCAAGGGAAGCTAGACGAATTAACGAACAGGCTCACTCAAATAGAAACACCATCGCAAGTTGAGGACTTTAAAGAAGTTACAATAGAGCCAGGTAGAGACTGTGACGAATCACTTGACCTTGTTAAGTCCCTGCCTGAATTTTCCGGAGACCAGGCACGATACGTGTCCTGGAGGCAGGCGGCCCACACCGCCTACAAAATTTTTGCAAATCATGATGGCAGTTCAAAACACTACCAGGCGGTTGCAATAATTAGAAACAAATTGGTAGGTTCTGCAGACATGGTCCTTTCATCCTTTAACACCACTCTCAATTTTCATGCAATTATCGCAAGACTAGATTTTACTTATGCTGACAATAAGTATAGTATAAATATACTTATTATTATAAGTAATAAGTATAATAGACCTCTATGCGATATTTTATTCTCGTCCGGGCCAAATGATATGCCTACGGCCTTAGCTTTGGCTCAGGAGCTGGAGGCGAACCACGCAAGATCGCTGTTTGCGAACTCGTTCCACAACCGCCCAGCACTCATGCCGCAAAGACCAACTAGCAGTTTGCCACAATTTCGTAGACTGCCTATGGGTCAACAGTGGCAACGACCCGTTCCAATGGAAATTGACCCTACCATGTCGCATTTTAGACAAAACAGACCGACACAAACTGGACAAAACCTTACCCAGAATCAAGGGCCTCGGGGCATTGTACCAAATAGGCCTCCGCATATGGACAGAACTCAGTTTATTGACTATAGAGAGAGACCACCTAAAAGGCAGTATGAAAGCGATAGACAACCTGCTGCAAAGCTGCAGCGTGTTAACCATCTGACGAATCAAGACCAATTAGACAATACAGAGGAGGAACAATACTACGCTGACTGCACCCAAGATGACTACTATAATGATTACTATTACAATTACCAACAGGACGACCACGCTAAGAATACTGAACAAACAGATGAAATTAATTTTTTAGAGGAAAATCACTCCTGCCATACGTCAGCAGGAAGTTTGCAGGAAAGGAATTAAAATTCTTAGTGGACACCGGTGCCTCGAAGAATTATATAAGAAATCTTAGTTTTTTAAAAGGAATAAGGGATTTAAAAAATCCTTTCGCAGTAAAATCGATACATGGCACCGATCAAATTCTACAAAAATGCACCATTAATATTTTCAATCAAAACTCAAATTTCCATATTTTACCAACTCTCCAAACCTTTGATGGAATTATAGGTTTTGATCTCTTAAGAGATATAAATGCTCTTCTCGATATAAAGGAAGGAGTTATAAATTATAGGGACGGCAACGAGAAGTTATTGTATTTTTATTGTAAAAATGTTAACAACATAATCTTAGGATCCATTGAAAATAAACAATTATCACAATTAATAAGAGAAAAATCAGGAGTATTTGCCGACCCGAATGAGGCGTTACCATACAATACCAGCGTCATAGCGACTATAAGGACAACTGACAGTGAACCGGTTTATTCAAAAACGTACCCCTATCCAATAGCAGCTGCGGCTTTTGTTAACAAAGAGATAGAAGACCTCTTAGCTAATGGAATAATTAGACCGTCGCGCTCACCATTTAATAACCCGATATGGATAGTAGACAAGAAAGGATTCGATGCAGAGGGCAAGCGTAAGATGCGTCTTGTGATCGATTTCAGAAAGTCAAACGAGAAAACTATCTGTGACAAATATCCTATTCCGGATACTTCAGGAATCCTATCTAACCTAGGGAAATCCAAATATTTCACGACACTAAATCTTAAGTCGGGATTTCACCAAATTAACTTGGCTGAGCGAGATCGCGAGAAAACTGCTTTCTCCGTCAATAATGGCAAGTACGAATTTTGCCGCTTACCATTTGGGCTGAAAAATGCCCCAGGCATATTTCAACGAGCCATAGACGATGTCCTGAGAGATCAGATAGGAAAATGCTGCCATGTCTACATAGATGATGTAATCATCTTCTCTGAGACAGAGGAAAAACACTTGGAGGATATTGGTACAATTTTATCGAAACTGTTCGAAGCAGGAATGCGTGTCTCAACTGAGAAATCGAAATTTTTTAGAACAGAAGTAGAGTTTTTGGGTTTTATGGTGTCAGGCAATGGAATTAAAACTTTTCCTGAAAAAATCAAAGACATCCTAAATTACGAAGTGCCGAAAACTCTGAGAGCACTGCGATCTTTTTTAGGCTTAGCGGGATACTACAGGCGTTTCGTAAGAGACTACGCGAAAATTGTAAAACCGTTAACAAAATTCCTTAGGGGAGAAAATGGACATATAGGGTCCAACCGCTCTAAGAATGTCAAAATAGAATTCGATAACGAGGCACTATCGGCTTTTGATAAAGTAAAAAAAATCCTTGCATCCGAGGATGTTCTCCTTCTCTACCCAGATTTTGAAAAACCATTCGACTTGACAACGGATGCTTCCTCCCACGCAATTGCTGCCGTTTTATCACAAAATGGCCGACCAATTACAATGATATCGAGAACACTGTCGAGTACTGAGGAAAATTACGCCACAAATGAGCGTGAGTTACTAGCCATAGTGTGGTCACTACAGAAATTACGTAACTATTTGTACGGGACCAGACAACTAAATATTTTTACAGACCATCAGCCTCTTACCTTCGCAATATCTGATAAAAATCCAAATGCAAAAATTAAGAGGTGGAGGGCCTTCGTAGAAGAATTTTCACCAAAGTTTTTTTACAAACCGGGTAAGGAAAACTATGTTGCCGATGCCTTATCTTGGCAACAATTAAATAATTTAGAAGACTCCTCTGAATCAGAGGGTGGTACTCTTCATAGTGAAAGCTCTTTGACAAAAACCATATCCACTGTTAAAAATCCACTCAATTGCTTCAGAAATCAAATAGTGCTTTGCAAAGGGAATAAAACTGAAAAGGTAACAAAGATAATTTTCAGGTCAAGATTAAGACACACCATCACATACGTAAATCTGGACGACCTTCTAATAACTCTCAAAGAGGTAGTAAGCCCAAATGTCGTAAATGCACTATATTGTGACCTACCAGTTCTTGCACAAATCCAAGACAAATTATTAGCAGCATTCCACTCAGTCAAATTCCGCCATACAAACCAAATTGTAATAGATGTCGTAAATCGAGATGACCAAAATGAAATCGCGGTGGCCGAACATAATCGAGCCCATCGAAATGCACGAGAAAATATGCAGCAAATTCTGAAAGATTATTATTTTCCCGAACTTAGACAAAAACTGAGGGAAGTAATATCACCGTGCAGAATCTGTCGTGAGGCCAAATATCAAAGGCATCCTAATAAAATCGAAATAGCTCCAACACCCATTCCCTCCCACCCTGGAGAGATATTGCATATCGATATCTACTCTACTGATCGACAGCACTTTCTCACGTTAATAGACAAGTTTTCAAAATTTGCAATCGTAAGCCCCTTTCAGTCTAGAACAACCGTTGACATAAAACAACCCCTCATAAATATGATTGGTTTCTTTAAAAACACAAAAACTGTTGTTTGTGATAACGAACGATCGCTTAATTCTGAGACGATAAAGACAACTTTAAAAAATACTTTCAATATATCAATTTGCACCACACCCCCATTCCATAGTGTTAGTAACGGACAAGTCGAAAGGTTTCATAGCACCCTTACAGAGATAGCTAGGTGTACTAAGCTAGAAGGAAATATTTCGGATACACCCGAACTAATATCACTAGCTGTTACTAAGTACAATAGAACAATTCATTCGATTACGGGACATAGACCCATTGACGTAATACATTCAGCACCCGAAGCATTAATAGAGGAAATCAAACAAAAAATTGCAGAAACTCAAGAGAAAAACCTGAAATACCACAATAGGAACCGTCGCAAACGAAGCTTCAAACCTGGTGACAAAGTTCACGTAAAAACAAATAAACGAGTAGGCAACAAATTCACTAAAGTCTATATTGAGAAGAGTATTCAAGCAGATCTGGGAACAAAAGTTCTCATTGATGGAAGGGAAGTCCATAAAGACAATCTAAAATAATTTTTATTCTTCTCTCTCCCTCTCTTTACTATTTCAGACTTATCCTACTAACAATAACCCGGTGGACTAACGCGAAAATACTTAACTACACCAGCTCCTATTATATCCCAGTAACTGAAGGAATGGTAGCCACTTACGACCATTATGAATTTTTATTACACATAACAAACCTAACAGACTACGAAAACATAGCCCGAGACACCGAGAACATACTTAATCATTTTCCACAGTCCCATATGAGGAAACTGCTAAAAGCTGATGTTGACCAAATCATTACACTACTGAATGCAGTAAAGATTCACCACCGACACTCCAGAAGTATTAATTTTTTGGGTACGGCATTAAAATACATAGCTGGCACCCCGGACTTTGATGACTTCAACCAAGTGGTAACTAAAGAGGAGGCCTTAATAGAAGCCAACAATCGACAAGTTATCATTAACACCGAACTGCAAATTAAAATAAACCAATTGACAGAAACAGTTGACAAACTACTAATTGCATCGAAACAAACGCAAATCGACACAGGGCATTTATTTGACCTAGCCATTGCTAGAAACAAAGCCGTAATAACAAGTATTGAGAATGCCATTTACTCGATTACTCTAGCAAAACTAAACATTGTAAATCCAATAATTCTAGATAGCAAAGAAATTGAAAATGTATTAACTGCTGAGCATTTTGCCAACGTTAGCATTAGCGATATCCTAAGCGTATCAAAAATAAAAGTTTTCCAAGATACTGATAACATCTATTTTGTAATTAAATACCCAAAAATTTCCAAAATATGTAATCAAATTAAAATACTGCCAGTAATACGTGAACACAAAATATTAAATTTAGAAACCGACACTGTAGCCGAGTGTAATAAACTACACCAACCGCTAGATAACTGCAAAGATGCAACTGCAATAACATTTTGCCAACATCTGGAAAAAAATTCCTGCATACAACAATTACTAAATAATCACAAGGCGGCTTGCAAAACAACCTCATCTTCTCACATTTCTTCGATCGAGGAGGTCAACGACGGTGTAGTTGTCATAAACGACCAATCAGTGGAATTGCGTGAAGAGAATAACTCAACAGTTATAGTAAATGGCACATTTTTGGTTATTTTCGAAAGTGAAGTTACTATAAACGGGACAACGTTCACCAACTGGAAGAAAATCAGTCATTCACATCCCGAAGCTACACCGGCCCAGTTTGTTAATATCACACAGCATATTTCACTACAGTCACTTCCGTATTTACATAAAGCTAACATTAAAAACATTGGTCACATCGCCAGTCTGAAGGAGTTAATTCACCTGCGTTCCAGACAGTGGATGATCATTTTCATATTCATCACAGCACTTTTTGTAGTAATTTTTGTGGGCCAACTGATCGCCAAAAAACGTAGCAAAAACAACAATATCATGATCCTCGATAGAGTTCTAAAGGAAGCCGGGGACGACTTCATTCCAAGGGGGGAGTAGTTAGCAAGTGTCAGCTAACTTTACCTTTCCACCGAAGAATTCTACACGCGCATCCGCTCCAAATTATTTCTGCAGCGTAAACGGAAGATTATGCACACGTTCCCACTTAAGTAATAATATCCAGCACAACAACAACAATAACAGCAACGACGATGATAGTAGCAGAGTGCAGCGACTACAACAACAACAACAACAACAACAACAACAACAACAACAACAACAACAACAACAACAACAACAACAACAACAACAACAACAACAACAACAACAACAACAACAACAACAACAACAACAACAACAACAACAACAACAACAACAACAATACCAGCAACGACGACGATATTAGCAGAGTGCAGCGTCTACAACAACAACAATAGCAACAACAACAACATAGCGTCAGCAAACACTTACCTTCACAACAATAACAACAACAGCAATAACAACAACGACGACAGCAATGGCAGATTTAGGTTTAATTAGTCTTTCTTAAGCTAGTTTTTAGTCAGTTCCATTGGTGAATCGTTTGAATAAAGATCGTAAGATCATAATAAATAATTATTTTTTTAAAGCTTTTTATTTGGAAAAGTAAACTTATATTTTTGTATTAAATCAACTTATTATTACATATATTTATACTTATGAACTTGTTGTTATTTCCATAAATAAATAAATTTATATAGCTTTAAGTATTATATGTTGTACTATAAAAGAACATGGTTCTTATTTGTACTAATGTTAAATCAAATAAATCAAATCAAATCAAATCAAACTTAACCATCGGAATGTATAGATAATACTTCCCAATCAATTGTATTACTTCCCAAAAGTGTAATCCTACTAATATTCTTGTGAAAATGTGCTTACAACTAATGGTTTTCATCATTAATTCCCCATAAATATAAAATTCGATATATTAGCAGATTAAACTTTGTTGTCTTATCCAAGAACTTTGTAGGCTTAAAACAGACCAAGCCCTTAGGTAAACTAACATAGATTTTTTGTTAATTTTTCTTAAGATTTTTTCTAGGCGTATCCGACTCATTCTGCAATTGTTGCCATTATTTTGAACTTCGACAAACCTTGGACATTAACAGCACTATCTTAAAGAATAGTCCAGAAAGTTTAATAAGAAGAAAGTTTTTGCAGGCTTTAATTGCATTGCTTTAAAATTGTACATTAAGATGCTTTTTTCGGATGTGAACGTTTACGGTGGATATTTTATAAAAATAATACGATATGACATAAAATTTTACAAATTTGCAATAAAATAACAATAAAAAATGTTTAATATTTCTAGCGGAAATAGCGAAAAATTCTTTTGAAAAGTTTAATGATTTTTTATGGGCTTTCTTATTCTAATATCAAAATGGTACGTTAGGATGGTATAAACTGGGGTTCGGTGGGTCAGTACTATAAGGGGTCAACTGATGTCAATGAGTTTCAGAAACCAAAAATAGGTCTTCTTAAGACAAGAACAAAAACATATCAATCTTTAAGATCGGACGGTAAATAACGAAGTTATAAAGAAATATGTCGATGCGCGACCCCTACGTTCGGTCAAAAAAAAAAGAAATTTTGTTTTGAAACTTTCTTTCAATAACGCTTTAGATTTGCTGGTGTGCGGCGAAATTTATTTTTTCGATACGGTCTAGTGCACATCCAAAGTGCAAAGACAGCATAGGAATTGTGGCAAAAATTAGCAGATGCCTATGAAGACAACGGATTAACACGAAGGGTAGCTTACTGCGTAAATTGATAACCACATCACTGTCGAACTGCGGGTCTATGTACAAATACGTAAATGAAGTTGTATCAACTTCGCAATCATTGAACGGTATAAGGTTTGAAATCGATGACGAGTGGATCGGAACGCTCTTGCTAGCCCGAACAATATCGCCCAATGATTATGGCGCTGGAAAATTCTGGATCAAAACTTACAGGTGATGCAATAAAAACTAAACTGTTGCAAGATACGACCTGGAGAAAACGAAACAACGGTATTCTACACAAACAAGCACAAAGACCAGTCACACCGAGATAGCAAACCGAATGACCATAAAAAGGTTTAAAATGCAGAAAATGTCAAATTTTCGGACACATTGCGATTGTACCCGTCATTTGTGCCTGACATTTGCTTTGCGGTTAACACTCTAAGCTGATTCAATTCTAACCCTGGACTTCGTCATTGGCTTGCTGTAAAGCATTTACTTCGCTACCAGCGTGGAACTTCATCATTAAGGCTCGTATTTAACAAAAACGGAGAACACATTGCTGGATACACGGATGCTGATTGGTGTTGTGTGCGTTCTCCGTCGAACCCACACAACTCTATTGTGTAACGTCGTTACATTACGTGTTACATCGTAATATGTATAGTCATCAAATAATGCTTTCCTCGCATCTGCCTCAATAATAAGTAAACGCTGATCGCTTATTATAGCGATCTTATATAATAAGCGATCATTATATATACTTATTATTGAGGCAGATCAGTGTTTATAATATGAGTTAGTTTTAGTATTAGTTTATAATATGAAAAACAAGTAAGCCCCGCTTGTGGCGATTGATTCACAACACTGGGCAGCATTTATAGCGCAAGTAGGAGCCATATCTTGGTGCTCCAAGAGGCAATCCACCGTTGCACTATCCTCTTGCGAAGCAGAATATATGGCTCTTTCAGCCACAGTACAAGAAGCACTCTGGTGGAACGGACTAAAAGCTCAGCTTGAACGAAATCTACAGCCACTGCAGCTCTACTGCGATAACCAAAGTGCTATTGTAATTGCAAGGAGTAGCGGATTTCATCCAAGAACGAAGCACATTGATATTCATCACCATTGTGTGCAAGATACGCTTAATTTAGATCAAATCATACTCAAATGGTAAGCACTGATTTGCAAGTCGCCGATGCTCTAAGCAAACTATTGCAAAAAATCAAACCTAAATCTTTTCGTGATACTACGGGAATTCGGCTACAATCCTCAGATTAAGGAGGAGTATTGGTAACCCTGTATAAATATTCTGTTAATGTACCTACACATGTAAACATGGAGTTATATATCTGTTCATGTAAACACACAGTTATTCTTTTGTATCAAATATATTTCTTCCTTCTTTGAATATTAGCATAGAACAGACGTGTTTCTCTAATAGTTTTCCTTGAAGTTGAAAATGTTTTGCAATACATATTATTTTTTTGCATAAATTATAGCATATTATGATTAACTTTTAATCATTATATGTAATGATTATCCTTCGCTTATGTTGCATGTCTCCAACAAAATCTGTTGTTAGAAAGTGTTTCTCATAAATCTGGAATGGTCGCCTAAATCAACGCCGGTGCTTTTTATCCACCTCTGCCGCTTATTTTCATTTTGTGGTGCAGCATACATTTTCTAAATTGATTGTTTTGATATTCAAGCCACATATAGCACACACACGTTATGGTTACTGCTAACAGTTTCCATGATTTAATATAAAATAAAAGCAGTTTTGTTTTAAAATTATTATTGTGTTCGACCGCCGAAGAGTTCAGACTTATTTTTATAAGCTCCACAATTTTATTTAAAGCTTTACTAAACCAAAACAAACGAAAGTGATAACAAACAATAAATAAAAATATTTTTATAAGCTTTGCTTCGCGATAAATACTTGTTCGAATTTGTAATATTATATTTCGGTCACTGTGTCAAAACTTTAACATATATGTAAATGTCGTGTGCCAAAACAAATTTCGGAATTGACGATAAAAATTCCCCGCAAATAACATGCAAAGGATTATGCGGGAAATCATTTCATGGTGTATGTGTCTGTCTATCTGAAAAGAGCTTTTTAAAAGAATATGAATCGAATTTTGTAATTCTCTGTTGCGAGTGCAAAGAAATATCACTCTCGCACGTTTTACTTTCAATAAAATGCCTTAGCGACTCCGTTTGCGCCATGTTATCGGATCATAAACAATGTCTAATTCCAATGATATCGCTCAAATTTCTGAGGATATCAATAACGCCATTGATACCGCAAGTTAAAACGATAACTCAAAACTCTCAACAATAGTGCAAAACATTAAAAAATTAACGGATAGTGTGAGTGATTATGTTAAAAGCTCCTCCCTGGAAACTGCAATAAGTGACCTAGCCAATACCGCTAAAACAAACTTTTTTCGAGCGTCAGGCCCCCTTCAAACAATTAATGATAATATTAAATCACTACGCAAAGATATGGATGTTATGCTAAAAAAACTCCAACAGGTACCTTCAGTTCGGTGATATGGGTATGTTCCGTGCGACATTAGCAGAAATAGCGGATGTTATTAGTTCTGCTCAGAAAACACAGAACCCGTATCGCAGCAGAATATTTTGTCTATTTTCGAGGAAGATATGAATACTACCACTCTCCGTTGCGACCTTCACCCTCACCAATACTATACAAAAGCGCTAAGGACTCACAACTAGGTTCGCGTTCTGCTACTTCACAAAAGCAATCTCCACCGATTGCAGCTTCTCGTACCAACTTAATACATAAGTTTGGAACATCATAGACTTCAACTCAGTGGGAGAAATAATAAAACTACTCTGTTTATAAGGGGCCCACACGTGAAAACAAGTTTAACCTGGATGTGCAACAACTTTCGTAAAAAGTTTGTTATATCGGTTACAAACTGTTTGAAGATAGCAAATAAACGTAAAAAATTCTGCAGGTTTAAACTTAACATCCCAGCTCAATTTGCGTGGATGTTTCTCAATACCCCTAGAGACGGTGAGCGAAATGGAAAATGGCAAATTACAGAATGGACAGAAAAGCCTGTAAAAAAAAAACAGTTTCGATAGTATCGTAAGTGTAGACGTAGAATTCCGTTTAAGTTGTAACCTCTTCTACTCAGTGGCGTAGCTAGGGTTGGTGGCACCCGGGGCGGAAACTAAATTTTGCACCCCTTTAAAAGTTTTTTTTTATAAAATAAGTCGATAAATCTTACTACATGTTTTCGAATCAACCTCTACAGAAATGAAATATTTTAGAAGAGATTAAAAAAATAAACAAAACTATGCTATTCATGAATATTTGATAAAAGAAGCAAGAATCTAAAATTTTCAGAAACTTTAAGAATTTTTTCTGAATTGTTCCAATATTTTTGTCAACCGGGCTTATAAGTTGTGAGAGAAAAATTTACTAACAGTAAACCACACAATATCAGTTTTAAATAATTGAAGAATTGATGTTATAAAAACTCAAGTTAGTTTAATATTGAAAACTTTGAAAATTTTACGAAAAATTTTGCATAATTGAAGAAAAAATAGGACCTGGAATCAAAACGTTGACAAATTTTCCCTCAATGACCCTAAATACCCATTAATATAAATATTTTTTCGAAATCAACCCCCATTTTCTACATAAAATTTCAATGAAAAGTCAAAATAAAATATTAAAATTCATTTATAAACATTTTTCATAATTTTTATCAATTTCTGTATAGTATCTATATTAATCTCCGCTTGGACTTTTATAGACAAGATTGAGGTCTGTAACATTTGACTGCTTTATTAATATTACCATAAATACCACCATAAATATCTCAGTATCACAATATTACAGTGATACTAAATTGATATCAGAAATTTGTTTCATTCTCATTATCTACATAATTCCCAAAGCAAACTTGCCCAGGTTGGACAAGGTCAAGAGTCAAGAATGTCTCAAAAAGAGCTGGCAATTCCAAGAAATCTGTTGATTCTTCACATTCGGTGACTGAGAACAAAATTTAATTTTAATAATTAGAATATTTTTTAAGGAACTGTGCATTAGACCGGGTCGGTCCCCATACAAAAAAAATAAGCTTGAAAAGTCCGCCCCTTATATGAAAGCTTACCTCGAGAGAATTACGTGGGCATAAACATTTTTTTTTTAGGCACCCTGTATGAACCGCCAAAACCGTTTTTTCGTTATAACTTTGCTTCCTTAAGTCTGATCTTCAAATGCAATATATCGTTAAAAAGGTATTAATGAACCCTACAATTGTTTTATAGGCTCCATCAACCTAAAACCTCAAATTCGTTAAATTATTTCAGTTACGCAGACTTCTACCCCCCTAATTGAAAAATATTTTTTCATAAATAAAAAGCCCTTAAAAAACCAACAAAGTTTGTCCTTGAAAGTTTTTAAATAAGTTGATAATCAAACAAGTTACCATAGATCAAAGTTTGGAACGGCCAAGAAAGGGTTCTTCCTTGTGAAACAATGAAATTGTGTTGTTTTAAACTTTGAAATCACATACCTATGATATCATATCAGTTTTTTTACAATATTTAATTTTTAATCAGTCTCCAATGAATTATATGTTGACACGAAACAAATCATTTATATAAGTTTTTCATAAAAATACTAACTTAAGATATTCTCTCCAATTATGTTTTTCGTGTGAAATTAATAAATGGAAACTACCGACAAAACGCGATGTTATTGAATATTTACTATTTCTTAAACGTGAAGGTACTGCAAGTGTGCCAAAGAAAGAAAAATTAACAAAATATTTTAACAACGCGATATCAATACTTTCCATGTTGTGGCACCGCACAGGCATTCCAATAATTGGAAAATCAACAATAAGAAGGAACCTTAATGACCTTGTAAAAAAGCATTGCGATATAATAAAGCACCCGACCAAACACTGCGAAGAAGAATGGAATAAAATTTTTAAGATTTCTAAATGCAAGTGTGGAATAGATACAAAAAAACAGTGTAGTTGCTCTTACTTTAAAAAAATACCGCAAAAGGCCAAATATTTTTTCATTGACCAATGTGGAGCAAGGCTTTTATCTTTGGATACGCAGGAACAATCTGAACATGCAGCTGGTGAAAATGAAAACGTGTCAGTCATTGAGTCTTATTTTGAGTCTACATTTCCTCCGCAATCTGTTTTTACCGCTGGGTACGTGCCGAACTCAAGTGACGAAGAGGAGTTTGATGAAAGCTATCGCGACATAACACCAACATTCGAATCGATACTAAAAATATCAGACATTTCATTGTCGAATTACTCCATGGCCTTGGATCGTTCGAATACATCAGATCGCTACGGATCATTGCATGCTACAACGGTTATAAAAGACTTACGAATATCTATTGTCGCAAAAGCGAAAGAAGATTTTCCCGATGTGACCGACAAGATTTTAAATTTTTTTGATGGTCTTATCATAGATAAAAATAAAATTTTTAAAGAACGCGCTAAATTCCGAGCATTAGCCAAGGCAGCAGCTTATAATGACACTTTGTTAAAATGCATCTCATATGATGGAAAAAAAGAACAAACGTTAAAGAAGATTATAGCAAACAACCAAACCCAACTGACGAGAATTGTAGAGGAGCACATTACAATTGTAAAGGAGCCAGATTCCAAATTTATTGGCTACGCAACACCAAGTGGAGGAACTGGCAAAGAAATTCAAGAGGCCATTTTTAATTTTCTTGAAAAAGAAAATTTTTCTACCGAACATTTGATTGCCATAAGCTGCGATGGAAATGCTGTAAACACGGGACACAAAACAGGCGTAAACGTTTGTATAGAGCGATACCTGCAACGGCCATTACAATGGAATGTATGCTTTTTCCATTTTAATGAGCTTCCCCTTAAAGCGCTTATAATAAGTTTTTATGGCAAGCAAAAAGGACCTGGAATCTGGCCGGGAGAAATGAGTTCAGAATTGTTGACTTGTGAAAAACTATCAGTAAGTTTCATTTAAATAAATTTATAGCATATTATTATTTTTAACCACATTATTTTAATCCTTTTTCTTAGATCGCACATGGATTTGAGCAGATTTCAATGGGTGCTATGCCAAATAACATCGAAAGCTGGGCAATACGGAGTGACCAGCGTTATCTTTACCGAATGATTTATGCTGTAAGCAGCGGAAATTGCAATGAAAAACTAGCGAGAGAAAAGCCCGGACCTGTAAGTACAGCGCGCTGGTTGACAACCGCATCGAGACTTCTACGTCTCTATGTATCAAAAACAAACCCTTCTGCAGGTTTACGAAACCTGGTAGCATTCGTTGTAAAAGTTTATGCACCATTTTGGTTTCTTGTTAAAAGTCAACCACAAGCCATCCACGGAAGTCGACATATTTTTAAATATATATGTTGGATACGTCAGCTGCCAACAGACTTGCAAACTGTAATTCGAAGAACTGTAGAATATAACGCATACTATTGCCATCCCGAAAATATTCTTCTCTCCATGATTACGGACCCGGATCAAGCAATACGATATGCAGGGATATCAGCTTATAAGAACAGCGCGATATGATCCACCATTATCGGTCAGGGAATTTTATGTTCCAAAAAAGGAAATAATAAATTTTGATAGCAATTGCTTTACAAAAATGATTGATTGGAGTAAATTTAAGAGCACGGAACCACCGTGCTTGCAATTCTTTACGGATGATGAGTTAGTTGAATTCGAATACTCAGAAAACAAAATAATAAAAATCCCCGGTAAAAATTGTTTAAAATAAATCATAACATGTATTTTTCTAATATTTTAAAATTTTCAGATTTTCCATGTCACTCGCAAAGCTTCGTGCATGTTGTAAGTGAATCAGCACTTGCAGTAACTGACGAAAACCGTCTTGGATACATTTTCGCCAAACTCGAAAGCCGCGAACGATACAGCAGCTTAGAATCTCGAAAAGATTTGGTTTGATCCAATTAATAAATTACGTAATTAATTTATATACTTAATTTGTTGTTGTTTCTATTGCTTTGATTTTAATATTTAATATTAATTTTTTATATTAAAAAAATATTGATTAACAGTGTGTTTGATGGTATTTCGGTTTTGTTTAATTTAAAATCTTAAAAATTAACAGGAAATTAAAATAACATTTTAAATAATGGTTATTTTGAATTCTAAACTTAATCGGTTGTAACTTGTTTGATTATCAACTTATTTAAAAACTTTCAAGGACAAACTTTGTTGGTTTTTTAAGGGCTTTTTATTTATGAAAAAATATTTTTCAATTAGGGGGGTAGAAGTCTGCGTAACTGAAATAATTTTACGAATTTGAGGTTTTAGGTTGATGGAGCTTATAAAGCAATTGTAGGGTTCATTAATACCTTTTTAACGATATATTGCATTTGAAGATCGCACTTAAGGAAGCAAAGTTATAACGAAAAAACGGTTTTGGCGGTTCATACAGGGTGCCTAAAAAAAAAATGTTTATGCCCACGTAATTCTCTCGAGGTAAGCTTTAATATGAGGGGCGGACTTTTTAAACTTTTTTTTGCGACCCACTCTACTGTGCATCATATCTTCTCTTAAAAACTTTTTTTTATAGTTTTTGTTGGTTGTTTTGAACATAATAATAATTATTTTAGTAAAATAAAGGTGTCAGAAAACCATCTTAGAGTTTTTAATGGACATTTTCAAAATAAAATAAAAAAAAGTCAGAACGCCATTTATTTAATTTAAATAAAAAATTTAATGAATTTAAATCAATTTAATTTAGAAATTTTGTAAGCAAGTAAAAAGTTTATTTATGATTTTGAAACTAGTTGTTTTATGTAACAGTATACCCAAAACATATTACTATTCAAAATTATGTTCCAGCAGGTTAAAAGCTGTAAATGAGGTTTGTTACATGATATTTAGTTTCAGAACTTAGTAATCACAAAATCATAAAGTATATTTTTATTTTTGACATTTATGACATGAACATGTTTTTCTAAAAAGTTCTGGAGAAATGTATTACTAACAAAACAACTGACGCCTCCATTCAATATACTCTGAAAATCATGCAGGTTCTCGAAACTTAGTGGTTTTAGAAATGTCTACTATGCTAGCAAGTTTGAACAAATGCTTTTTTATAAAACTTAATGGAATATAAAAAAATGTTTTTACATTTTTTCTTTTGTACTCCATCTTAATATCAAGAAAATTTTAATATAATTTGTTTGGAAATTGCACCCCTAAAAAATGAAAAATTACATATGGAATTGACTTGGGTTTTAGTGTGAGCGTTAATATTGAAAAACATTAAATATAAAGTTAAAGTTTGTTTCAACAAAAACGAAGTCCTGGTGATGGTAAAAAATATTTTCATTCACTTTTGCACCCTCTTGATATTCAAATAGAAAACCCCAGTCATTGAGGTGTGTTCGTTTTATTAAAAAAATCAAAAATTATGTTGTAAAAAGTTAATTTGCCAAATTTTGCACCCCATTTTGGCGTGCACCCGGGGCGGACCGCCCCTCCCCCCGCCCCCCTTGCTACGCTACTGCTTCTACTTTGTCTCTTTGGTCCGATTGTTTTGTTCATTTTGCACGTATTTTTATTGATCTTCCAAAAATTAACAAATAAATGAATAACACTCAATTATGGACTACTTATCGTGGCCAAAGCAAAGAAAAAGTTAAAAAGTAAGTATGACTAAATGAGCAAGCAAAAAGAAACAAGCAAAATTTCAAATTTTTTCGATCATTTCGTTAAGTTCGATAGGTTGAGTTCATTGACTTAGTTGAAAAGAAGGCGAAGCAAATGCACTTTCCATTGGTGCCACTTTCGTCTCTGCCCGATATATATTTAGTTTGCGAGCTACAGTCAGTTTAACTGCTAATTTCAAATTAAAATTAAGATACCGATTTTTAAAAAATCGTATTGTTACTATATTTCACGCTGAGTACCCGCCCTTTCCATTAGTGCCACTCTCGTCACTGTCCGATATTTAGTTTGCGAGCTACACTTTCGTCTCTGTTCGATGTATAGTTTGCGAACAACACTGGCTAGTGCTAGTGGGATGTGGGATCCAAATTAATTTGCATTAAAAACAAAAACCTCAACTACACGTGTCTTTTATTCACGAACTACACGTTCGTATTCATGTGAAAGTGCCAATGACCCACCTCTGACCTCAGATAATCCCACTGCATCCGATTGGCCATAGAATCATCCATTTTGGTCCAAATGTTCCATGGAACCCATAAATAAGCCAATGACCCACCTATGACCTCAGATAATCCCACTGCATCCGATTGGCCATAGAATCATCCATTTTGGTCCAAATGTTCCATGGAACCCATAAATGTGACAATGACCCACCTGTGACCTCAGATAATCCCACTGCATCCGATTGGCCATAGAATCATCCATTTTGGTCCAAATGTTTCATGGAACCCATAAATGTGACAATGACCCACCTGTGACCTCAGATAATCCCACTGCATCCGATTGGCCATAGAATCATCCATTTTGGTCCAAATGTTCCATGGAACCCATAAATGTGACAATGACTCACCTGTGACCTCAGATAATCCCACTGCATCCGATTGGCCATAGAATCATCCATTTTGGTCCAAATGTTTCATGGAACCCATAAATGTGCCAATGACCCAACTGTGGTACCAGATAATCCCACTGCATCCTATTGGCCATGGAATCATCCATTTTGGTCCAAATGTTCCATGAAACCCATAAATGTGACAATGACCCACCTGTGACCTCAGATAATCCCACTGCATCCGATTGGCCATAGAATCATCCATTTTGGTCCAAATTATCCATGGAACCCATAAATAAGTCAATGACAAACCTGTGACCTCAGATAATCCCACTGCATCCGATTGGCCATAGAATCATCCATTTTGGTCCAAATGTTTCATGGAACCCATAAATGTGCCAATGACCCACCTGTGGTACCAGATAATCCCACTGAATCCTATTGGCCATAGAATCATCCATTTTGGTCCAAATGTTCCATGAAACCCATAAAAGTGCCAATTACCCACCTGTGACCTCAGATAATTCCACTGCATCCTATTGGCCACAGAATCATCCATTTTGGTCCAAATGTTTAATGGAACCTATAAAAGTGCCAATAACCTGCCTGTGACCTCAGATAATCCCACTGCATCCGATTGGCCAAAGAATCATCCATTTTGGTCCAAAGTTCCATGGAACCCATAAATGTGCCAATGACCCACCTGTGACATCAGATAATCTCACTCAATCCGATTGGCCATAGAATCATCCAATTTGGTCCAAATGTTCCATGGAGCCCATAAAAGTACTAATGACCCACCTGTGACCTTAGACAATCCCACTGCATCCGATTGGCCATAGAATCATCCATTTTGGTCCAAATGTTCCATGGAACCCATCAAAGTACCAATGACCCACCTGTGACCTCAGATAATCCCACTGCATCCGATTGGCCATAGAATCATCCATTTTGGTCCAAATGCTCCTTGGAACTCATCAAAGTACCAATGACCCACCTGTGACCTCAGATAATCCCACTGCATCCGATTGGCCATAGAATCATCCATTTTCGTCAAAATGTTCCATGGAACCCATCAAAGTACCAATGACCCACCTGTGACCTCAAATAATCCCACTGCATCCGATTGGCCATAGAATCATCCATTTTGGTCCAAATGTTCCATGGAACCCATCAAAGTACCAATGAACCACCTGTGACCTCAGATAATCCCACTGCATCCGATTGGCCATAGAATCATCCATTTTGGTCCAAATAATTCATGGAACCCATAAATGTGCCAATGACCCACCTGTGACCTCAGATAACCCCACTGCATCCGATTGGCCATAGAATCATCCATTTTGGTCCAAATGTTTCATGGAACCCATAAATGTGCCAATGACCCACCTGTGACCTCAGATAACCCCACTGCATCCGATTGGCCATAGAATCATCCATTTTGGTCAAAATGTTTCATGGAACCCATCAAAGTACCAATGACCCACCTGTGACCTTAGATAACCCCACTGCATCCGATTGGCCATAGAATCATCCATTTTGGTCCAAATGTTTCATGGAACCCATACATGTGCCAATGACCCACCTGTGACCTCAGATAACCCCACTGCATCCGATTGGCCATAGAATCATCCATTTTGGTCCAAATGTTTCATGGAACCCATAAATGTGCCAATGACCCATCGTGACCTCAGATAACCCCACTGCATCCGATTGGCCATAGAATCATCCATTTTGGTCAAAATGTTTCATGGAACCCATCAAAGTACCAATGACCCACCTGTGACCTCAGATAATCCCACTGCATCCGATTGGCCATAGAATCATCCATTTCGGTCCAAATGTTTCATGGAACCCATAAATGTGCCAATGACCCACCTGTGACCTCAGATAACCCCACTGCATCCGATTGGCCATAGACTCATCCATTTTGGTCCAAATGTTTCATGGAACCCATAAATGTGCCAATGACCCACCTGTGACCTCAGATAATCCCACTGCATCCGATTGGCCATAGAATCATCCATTTTGGTCCAAATGTTCCATTGAACCCATAAATGTGCCAATGACCCACCTGTGACCTCAGATAATCCCACTGCATCCGATTGGCCATAGAATCATCCATTCTAGTTCAAATGGTCCATGGAATCCATCAAAGTACCGATGACCCGCCTGTGAACTCAGATAATCCCACTGCATCCGATTGGCCATAGAATCATCCATTTTGGTCCAAATGTTCCATGGAACCCATAAAAGTGCCAATGACCCACCTGTGACCTCAGATAACCCCACTGCATCCGATTGGCCATAGAATCATCCATTTTGGTCAAAATGTTTCATGGAACCCATCAAAGTACCAATGACCCACCTGTGACCTTAGATAACCCCACTGCATCCGATTGGCCATAGAATCATCCATTTTGGTCCAAATGTTTCATGGAACCCATCAAAGTACCAATGACCCACCTGTGACCTTAGATAACCCCACTGCATCCGATTGGCCATAGAATCATCCATTTTGGTCCAAATGTTTCATGGAACCCATAAATGTGCCAATGACCCACCTGTGACCTCAGATAACCCCACTGCATCCGATTGGCCATAGACTCATCCATTTTGGTCCAAATGTTTCATGGAACCCATAAATGTGCCAATGACCCACCTGTGACCTCAGATAATCCCACTGCATCCGATTGGCCATAGAATCATCCATTTTGGTCCAAATGTTCCATTGAACCCATAAATGTGCCAATGACCCACCTGTGACCTCAGATAATCCCACTGCATCCGATTGGCCATAGAATCATCCATTTTGGTCCAAATGTTCCATGGAACCCATCAAAGTACCAATGACCCACCTGTGACCTCAGATAACCCCACTGCATCCGATTGGCCATAGACTCATCCATTTTGGTCCAAATGTTTCATGGAACCCATAAATGTGCCAATGACCCACCTGTGACCTCAGATAATCCCACTGCATCCGATTGGCCATAGAATCATCCATTTTGGTCCAAATGTTCCATTGAACCCATAGATGTGCCAATGACCCACCTGTGACCTCAGATAACCCCACTGCATCCGATTGGCCATAGAATCATCTATTCTAGTTCAAATGTTCCATGGAACCCATAAAAATGCCAATGACCCACCTGTGACCTTTGATAATCCCACTGCATCCGATTGGCCATAGAATCATCCATTTTGGTCCAAATGTTTCATGGAACCCATAAAAGTGCCAATGACCCACCTGTGACCTCAGATAACCCCACTGCATCCGATTGGCCATAGAATCATCCATTTTGGTCCAAATGTTTCATGGAACCCAAAAATGTGCCAATGAACAACCTGTGACCTCAGATAACCCCACTGTATCCGATTGGCCAAAGAATCATCCATTTTGGTCAAAATGTTTCATGGAACCCATCAAAGTACCAATGACCCGCCTATGTCCTCAGATAATCCCACTGCATCCGATTGGCCATAGAATCATCCATTCTAGTTCAAATGTTCCATGGAACCCATCAAAGTACCGATGACCCGCCTGTGAACTCAGATAATCCCACTGCATCCGATTGCCATAGAATCATCCATTTTAGTCCAAATGTTCCATGGAACCCATAAATGTGCCAATGGCCCACCTGTGACCTCAGATAATCCCACTGCATCCGATTGGCCATAGAATCATCCATTCTAGTTCAAATGTTCCATGGAACCCATCAAAGTACCGATGACCCGCCTGTGAACTCAGATAATCCCACTGCATCCGATTGGCCATAGAATCATCCATTTTGGTCCAAGTGTTCCATGGAACCCATAAATGTGCCAATGACCCACCTGTGACCTCAGATAATCCCACTGCATCCGATTGGCCATAGAATCATCCATTCTAGTTCAAATGTTCCATGGAACCCATCAAAGTACCAAAGATCCACCTGTGACCTCAGATAATCCCACTGCATCCGATTGGCCATAGAATCATCCATTTTGGTCCAAATGTTCCATTGAACCCATAAATGTGCCAATGACCCACCTGTGACTTCAGATAATCCCACTGCATCCGATTGGCCATAGAATCATCCATTCTAGTTCAAATGGTCCATGGAATCCATCAAAGTACCGATGACCCACCTGTGAACTCAGATAATCCCACTGCATCCGATTGGCCATTTTGGTCCAAATGTTCCATGGAACCCATAAATGTGCCAATGACCCACCTGTGACTACAGATAATCCCACTGCATCCGATTGGCCATAGAATCATCCATTTTGGTCCAAATGTTCCATGGAACCCATCAAAGTACCAATGACCCACCTGTGTCCTCAGATAATCCCACTGCATCCGATTGGCCATAGAATCATCCATTCTAGTTCAAATGTTCCATGGAACCCATAAAAATGCCAATGACCCACCTGTGACCTTTGATAATCCCACTGCATCCGATTGGCCATAGAATCATCCATTTTGGTCCAAATGTTTCATGGAACCCATCAAAGTACCAATGACCCACCTGTGACCCCAGATAATCCCACTGCATCCGATTGGCCATAGAATCATCCATTTTGGTCCAAATGTGCCATGGAACCCATAAATAAGCCAATGACCCACCTGTGACCTCAGATAATCCCACTGCATCCGATTGGCCATAGAATCATTCTGAAGCTGAAGCTCTAATACGAACCAATCAGTTCGTGCAAAATAAAAACAATACAACCATAAACAACGAAACAAAAAGGAGCAAGGAAGCAGCATGCACAGCAGGTACATTATAAGCAGCTGATGATCGACTTTCTCATATAAGAACCTGTATTTTTCATCTTATATTTTACTATTTTCTGACTTTCATATAATAGTTACAAAATCCAAAATTAGATATTCATTCAACGCAGGATATATCTGATATTTAAGTATATATATTATCTTTGAACGATAAGTATTAAAGGCTGTAGGTATACCTTAAAGTATTAGCCATAAACGTTGCATGACCTTCAAAAAATCTGTTAAAACGACCCCATATAAACCGCGCTGTAAGACGTAATTCTACATCAAAAAAACAGTTCCGATAGTATCGTAAGTGTAGACGTAGAATTCCGTTTAAGTTGTAACCTCTTCTACTCAGTGGCGTAGCTAGGGTTGGTGGCACCCGGGGCGGAAACTAAATTTTGCACCCCTTTAAAAGTTTTTTTTTATAAAATTATTCGATAAATCTTACTACATGTTTTCGAATCAACCTCTACAGAAATGAAATATTTTAGAAGAGATTAAAAAAATAAACAAAACTATGCTATTCATGAATATTTGATAAAAGAAGCAAGAATCTAAAATTTTCAGAAACTTTAAGAATTTTTTCTGAATTGTTCCAATATTTTTGTCAACCGGGCTTATAAGTTGTGAGAGAAAAATTGACTAACAGTAAACCACACAATATCAGTTTTAAATAATTGAAGAATTGATGTTATAAAAACTCATGTTAGTTTAATATTGAAAACTTTGAAAATTTTACGAAAAATTTTGCATAATTGAAGAAAAAATAGGACCTGGAATCAAATCGTTGACAAATTTTCCCTCAATGACCCTAAATACCCATTAATATAAATATTTTTTCGAAATCAACCCCCATTTTCTACATAAAATTTCAATGAAAAGTCAAAATAAAATATTAAAATTCATTTATAAACATTTTTCATAATTTTTATCAATTTCTGTATAGTATCTATATTAATCTCCGCTTGGACTTTTATAGACAAGATTGAGGTCTGTAACATTTGACTGCTTTATTAATATTACCATAAATACCACCATAAATATCTCAGTATCACAATATTACAGTGATACTAAATTGATATCAGAAATTTGTTTCATTCTCATTATCTACATAATTCCCAAAGCAAACTTGCCCAGGTTGGACAAGGTCAAGAGTCATGAATGTCTCAAAAAGAGCTGGCAATTCCAAGAAATCTGTTGATTCTTCACATTCGGTGACTGAGAACAAAATTTAATTTTAATAATTAGAATATTTTTTAAGGAACTGTGCATCATATCTTCTCTTAAAAACTTTTTTTTATAGTTTTTGTTGGTTGTTTTGAACATAATAATAATTATTTTAGTAAAATAAAGGTGTCAGAAAACCATCTTAGAGTTTTTAATAGACATTTTCAAAATAAAATAAAAAAAAGTCAGAACGCCATTTATTTAATTTAAATAAAAAATGTAATGAATTTAAATCAATTTAATTTAGAAATTTTGTAAGCAAGTAAAAAGTTTATTTATGATTTTTAAACTAGTAGTTTTATGTAACAGTATACCCAAAACATATTACTATTCAAAATTATGTTCCAGCAGGTTAAAAGCTGTAAATGAGGTTTGTTTCATGATATTTAGTTTCAGAACTTAGTAATCACAAAATCATAAAGTATATTTTTATTTTTGACATTTATGACATGAACATGTTTTTCTAAAAAGTAAAGGAGAAATGTATTACTAACAAAAAACCTGACGCCTCCATTCAATATACTCTGAAAATCATGCAGGTTCTCGAAACTCAGTGGTTTTAGAAATGTCTACTATGCTAGCAAGTTAGAACAAATGCTTTTTTATAAAACTTAATGGAATATAAAAAAATGTTTTTACATTTTTTCTTTTGTACTCCATCTTAATATCAAGAAAATTTTAATATAATTTATTTGGAAATTGCACCCCTAAAAAATGAAAAATTACATATGGAATTGACTTGGGTTTTAGTGTGAGCGTTAATATTGAACAAAATTAAATATAAAGTTAAAGTTTGTTTCAACAAAAACGAAGTCCTGGTGATGGAAAAAAATATTTTCATTCACTTTTGCACCCTCTTGATATTCAAATAGAAAACCCCAGTCATTGAGGTGTGTTCTTTTTATTAAAAAAATCAAAAATTATGTTGTAAAAAGTTCATTTGCCAAATTTTGCACCCCATTTTGGCGTGCACCCGGGGCGGACCGCCCCTCCCCCCGCCCCCCTTGCTACGCTACTGCTTCTACTTTGTCTCTTTGGTCCGATTGTTTTGTTCATTTTGCACGTATTTTTATTGATCTTCCAAAAATTAACAAATAAATGAATAACACTCAATTATGGACTACTTATCGTGGCCAAAGCAAAGAAAAAGTTAAAAAGTAAGTATGACTAAATGAGCAAGCAAAAAGAAACAAGCAAAATTTCAAATTTTTTCGATCATTTCGTTAAGTTCGATAGGTTGAGTTCATTGACTTAGTTGAAAAGAAGGCGAAGTAAATGCACTTTCCATTGGTGCCACTTTCGTCTCTGCCCGATATATATTTAGTTTGCGAGCTACAGTCAGTTTAACTGCTAATTTCAAATTAAAATTAAGATACCGATTTTTAAAAAATCGTATTGTTACTATATTTCACGCTGAGTACCCGCCCTTTCCATTAGTGCCACTCTCGTCACTGTCCGATATTTAGTTTGCGAGCTACACTTTCGTCTCTGTTCGATGTATAGTTTGCGAACTACACTGGCTAGTGCTAGTGGGATGTGGGATCCAAATTAATTTGCATTAAAAACAAAAACCTCAACTACACGTGTCTTTAATTCACGAACTACACGTTCGTATTCATGTGAAAGTGCCAATGACCCACCTCTGACCTCAGATAATCCCACTGCATCCGATTGGCCATAGAATCATCCATTTTGGTCCAAATGTTCCATGGAACCCATAAATAAGCCAATGACCCACCTGTGACCTCAGATAATCCCACTGCATCCGATTGGCCATAGAATCATCCATTTTGGTCCAAATGTTCCATGGAACCCATAAATGTGACAATGACCCACCTGTGACCTCAGATAATCCCACTGCATCCGATTGGCCATAGAATCATCCATTTTGGTCCAAATGTTTCATGGAACCCATAAATGTGACAATGACCCACCTGTGACCTCAGATAATCCCACTGCATCCGATTGGCCATAGAATCATCCATTTTGGTCCAAATGTTCCATGGAACCCATAAATGTGACAATGACCCACCTGTGACCTCAGATAATCCCACTGCATCCGATTGGCCATAGAATCATCCATTTTGGTCCAAATGTTTCATGGAACCCATAAATGTGCCAATGACCCACCTGTGGTACCAGATAATCCCATTGCATCCTATTGGCCATAGAATCATCCATTTTGGTCCAAATGTTCCATGAAACCCATAAAAGTGCCAATGACCCACCTGTGACCTCAGATAATTCCACTGCATCCGATTGGCCATAGAATCATCCATTTTGGTCCAAATATTCCATGGAACCCATAAAAATGCCAATGACCCACCTTTGACATCAGATAATCCCACTGCATCCGATTGGCCATAGAATCATCCATTTTGGTCCAAATATTCCATGGAACCCATCAAAGTGCCAATGACCCACCTGTGACCTCAGATAATTCCACTGCATCCGATTGGCCATAGAATCATCCATTTTGGTCCAAATATTCCATGGAACCCATACATGTGCCAATGACCCACCTTTGACATCAGATAATCCCACTGCATCCGATTGGCCATAGAATCATCCATTTTGGTCCAAATGTTCCATGGAACCCATAAATGTGCCAATGACCCACCTGTGACCTCAGATAATCCCACTGCATCCGATTGGCCATAGAATCATCCATTTTGGTCCAAATGTTTCATGGAACCCATAAATAAGCCAATGACCCACCTCTGACCTCAGATAATCCCACTGCATCCGATTGGCCATAGAATCATCCATTTTGGTCCAAATGTTCCATGAAACCCATAAAAGTGCCAATGACCCACCTGTGACCTCAGATAATTCCACTGCATCCGATTGGCCATAGAATCATCCATTTTGGTCCAAATATTCCATGGAACCCATAAAAATGCCAATGACCAACCTTTGACATCAGATAATCCCACTGCATCCGATTGGCCATAGAATCATCCATTTTGGTCCAAATGTTCCATGGAACCCATCAAAGTGCCAATGACCCACCTGTGACCTCAGATAATCCCACTGCATCCGATTGGCCATAGAATCATCCATTTTGGTCCAAATGTTCCATGGAACCCATAAATGTGCCAATGACCCACCTGTGACCTCAGATAATCCCACTGCATCCGATTGGCCATAGAATCATCCATTTTTGTTTAAATGTTCCATGGAACCCATAAATGTGATATGACCCACCTGTGACCTCAGATAATCCCACTGCATCCGATTGACCATAGAATCATCCACTTTGGTCCGAATATTCCATGGAACCCATAAATGTGCCAATGACCCACCTGTGACCTCAGATAATCCCACTGCATCCGATTGTCCAAAGAATCATCCATTCTAGTTTAAATGTTCCATGGAACCCATAAATGTGCCAATGACCCACCTGTGAGCTCAGATAATCCCACTGCATCCGATTGGCCATAGAATCATCCATTCTAGTTCAAATGTTCCATGGAACCCATAAAAATGCCAATGACCAACCTTTGACATCAGATAATCCCACTGTATCCGATTGGCCATAGAATCATCCATTTTGGTCCAAATGTTCCATGGAACCCATAAATGTGCCAATGACCCACCTGTGACCTTAGATAATCCCACTGCATCCGATTGGCCATAGAATCATCCATTTTGGTTCAAATGTTGCATGGAACCCATAAATGTGCCAATGACCCACCTGTGAGCTCAGATAATCCCACTGCATCCGATTGGCCATAGAATCATCCATTCTAGTTCAAATGTTCCATGGAACCCATAAAAATGCCAATGACCAACCTTTGACATCAGATAATCCCACTGTATCCGATTGGCCATAGAATCATCCATTTTGGTCCAAATGTTCCATGGAACCCATAAATGTGCCAATGACCCACCTGTGACCTTAGATAATCCCACTGCATCCGATATGCCATAGAATCATCCATTTTGGTCCAACTGTTCCATGGAACCCATAAATGTGCCAATGACCCACCTGTCACCTCAGATAATCCCACTGTATCCGATTGGCCATAGAATCATCCATTTTGGTCCAAATGTTCCATGGAACCCATACATGTGCCAATGACCCACCTGTGACCTTAGATAATCCCACTGCATCCGATTGGCCATAGAATCATCCATTTTGGTCCAAATGTTCCATGGAACCCATAAATGTGATATGACCCACCTGTGACCTCAGATAATCCCACTGCATCCGATTGACCATAGAATCATCCACTTTGGTCCGAATGTTTCATGGAACCCATAAATAAGCCAATGACCCACCTGTGACCTCAGATAATCCCACTGCATCCGATTGGCCATAGAATCATCCATTTTGGTTCAAATGTTGCATGGAACCCATAAATGTGCCAATGACCCACCTGTGAGCTCAGATAATCCCACTGCATCCGATTGGCCATAGAATCATCCATTCTAGTTCAAATGTTCCATGGAACCCATAAAAATGCCAATGACCAACCTTTGACATCAGATAATCCCACTGTATCCGATTGGCCATAGAATCATCCATTTTGGTCCAAATGTTCCATGGAACCCATAAATGTGCCAATGACCCACCTGTGACCTTAGATAATCCCACTGCATCCGATATGCCATAGAATCATCCATTTTGGTCCAACTGTTCCATGGAACCCATAAATGTGCCAATGACCCACCTGTCACCTCAGATAATTCCACTGCATCCGATTGGCCATAGAATCATCCATTTTGGTCCAAATGGCCAGAATCATCCATTTTGGTCCAAATGTTCCATGGAACCCATCAAAGTACCAAAGACCCACCTGTGACCTCAGATAATCCCACTGCATCCGATTGGCCATAGAATCATCCATTTTGGTCCAAATGTTTAATGGAACCCATCAAAGTACCAATGACCCGCCTATGACCTCAGATAATCCCACTGCATCCGATTGGCCATAGAATCATCCATTCTAGTTCAAATGTTCCATGGAACCCATCAAAGTACCGATGACCCGCCTGTGAACTCAGATAATCCCACTGAATCCGATTGGCCATAGAATCATCCATTTTGGTCCAAATGTTCCATGGAACCCATAAATGTGCCAATGACCCACCTGTGACCTCAGATAATCCCACTGCATCCGATTGGCCATAGAATCATCCATTCTAGTTCAAATGTTCCATGGAACCCATCAAAGTACCGATGACCCGCCTGTGAACTCAGATAATCCCACTGCATCCGATTGGCCATTTTGGTCCAAATGTTCCATGGAACCCATAAAAGTGCCAATGACCCACCTGTGACTTCAGATAATTCCACTGCATCCGATTGGCCACAGAATCATCCATTTTGGTCCAAATGTTTCATGGAACCCATAAATGTGCCAATAACCCACCTGTGACCTCAGATAATCCCACTGCATCCGATTGGCTATAGAATCATCCATATTGGTCCAAATGTTTCATGGAACCCATCAAAGTACCAATGACCCACCTGTGACCTCAGATAATCCCACTGCATCCGATTGGCCATAGAATCATCCATTTTGGTCCTAATGTTCCATGGAACCCATAAAAGTGCCAATGACCCACCTGTGACCTCAGATAATCCCACTGCATCCGATTGGCCATAGAATCATTCATTCTAGTTCAAATGTTCCATGGAACCCATAAAAATGCCAATGACCCACCTGTGACCTTCGATAATCCCACTGCATCCGATTGGCCATAGAATCATCCATTTTTGTCCAAATGTTTCATGGAACCCATCAAAGTACCAATGACCCACCTGTGACCCCAGATAATCCCACTGCATCCGATTGGCCATAGAATCATCCATTTTGGTCCAAATGTTACATGGAACCCATCAAAGTACCAATGACCCACCTGTGACCTCAGATAATCCGACTGCATCCGATTGGCCATAGAATCATTCTGAAGCTGAAGCTCTAATACGAACCAATCAGTTCGTGCAAAATAAAAACAATACAACCATAAACAACGAAACAAAAAGGAGCAAGGAAGCAGCATGCACAGCAGGTACATTATAAGCAGCTGATATACGACTTTCTCATATAAGAACCTGTATTTTTCATCTTATATTTTACTATTTTCTGACTTTCATATAATAGTTACAAAATCCAAAATTAGATATTCATTCAGCGCAGGATATATCTGATATTTAAGTATATACATATATTATCTTTGAACGATAAGTATTAAAGGCTGTAGGTATACCTTAAAGTATTAGCCATAAACGTTGCATGACCTTCAAAAAATCTGTTAAAACGACCCCAATAAACCGCGCTGTAAGACGTAATTCTACGTCAAAAAACGATGGCATCAAGTTCGGTATTCAAAATTACTCCAACACTGAGAAACCAAAAAAAAGTAAAACGCACATTTTAAAAATGGTAAGTACAATGTTTATTTTTAAAACATTCTACGCCACGCAAAAATGAAAATCCTGCCTTTGAAATACAAAAGGAAAAACGTTGTTGAGCGTTTTGGTTATTATTATTGAAATTATTATTTCTTCTATGATTGTTGTTGTTTTTGTTTCTGTTGTAAACCTATTGTTATATTTGATACACATGTTCTGGTTTTGCCTATTTCTGTTGTTGTTTGTGTACGTAGTTCGTTGCATAGAGTTTGTGTTCTGCTTTCGTACGTTATTGGTTCTATTATCTTGTTGCCTTCTATATTGATTGTTGTTATTGCTGTTAGGTTGTCGTCTGTTGTATGAACTGTTATTTGTTTTGAAATACATTAAATGATTGCTTGTCTTTATATTCTTCTTCAGTTCTAAGGCTAGGTTTGTCGATTCAGATAGGGATTTTGATTGAGATGCAAAAATCGTATTCTTTAAATCGACATTAAGACCATCTTTCAAAATTGTCAAAGCGTAGGATTCGTTCATTTTCATGACTTAATCTCTTTGTTGATCACTAGCTTCAGATGTCAGTTCTTTGATTTGTTTGTTGTTAAGTTCGGATGTCAACTTTAATAATTTTTCATTGAAACTTGTCACTGTTACCGTTTCGATGCGTGACTGTGAAAAGTTATGTGCGAATTTGAGCAGTTGTTAGATTACTTTTGTACGTCGTAGTTAGAGCTATTTTAAGTTTTGCAAATGTGTCTATGTTAGCAGTGTAACCTAACGTTGTTTTTACATTTGAGCTTAGTTTTACATTTATTACTATGCTTATAAACTGTTTTTGTCTCTCAGCACTGTATGTGTTATTGATAATTTCTACTTTTGATAAAAAAAGCTTCTAATTCTTTATAGTTTCCGGAGAAAATCAGAATTGTTTTAAAAATTAGTTCTAGGTTTGATTCAGTCATGTTTATTTCTTTTAGTTTCTCTACTAAGTGGTTTAATAAAAGATTCTCAGTTTCTTTCAATTGTTCAGATAGTTCATATGCATCGATTTTATTTAAATTTTAAGCAATATTTTGAAAATGTGTCTTAAAATGATTTTATTGATATAATTTTATTTCGATTGTTTCTTTTGTGTATTTTCTATTGGAAGACTTTTTTATATTTAGTTTAATCTTTTTGACTTCATTGACAATAACTTTTAATTTTTCCATTAATTCTCATTTGGTTTGGAGGTAACTTTAAATGTAAAAGAATTTTATTTATTACTTAATTAATGAACATTTCTTACAAAACAAAAGTGATTCATGCTCAGTGAATGCAACTCGGTTTAGTCTTATTTTACAGTACGTGCATCTAAAATAGTTTTGATGCCAATTTTTGCCTTATATGATAGATATATAACTTTTCCTATATCAAATATTTTGTTTTTACAAGCTATGCAATCTTTATTGAATAGGAAACCATAGCATCTTTGGTCTTTACAAAAAGTTGCAGATTCCATCATTAAAATTTTAGCTATATTCTAAAAAAAATTATCTAAAATTATATTACTTTATTTAAATTGATCGCCAAGCTACCATTCCGCTGGCGAAGCGTCTATCTTTCGCAACCCGATCCGCACGCGCGGACTAGCTTGGTCGACGACCTGGAATGCAGCAGCGATATGCTGCAGCAGCGTATCACAGCGTGGGAATGCAAGTCAGCATATTTAGGGTAGCAATTAAGGTAGGGACTCAGGCAATGTAGTTAAGTTAAATTTAATAAAGAGGCAGTCTAATTTATAACGACAACGAGTGCAGTTGATTATTTCCTGAAGAATAAAGAATAAGGATTGGTAAAGTATAGTTGGCCCGTTGAGCATTGGCTAGTTTATAAAAAACAAAAAAAAAAACAAATTGGCCATTTCAGCCCTTGAAAGGACTTTGACCGAGCTTCTTATGATCAATTGTGTTGTGTGTGTTATTAAATGTTTGCACACAATTGACCGAGAACTGGACCTACATGTTTTATGCCGACTCCGAACGGCTCATGTTCTCAAGAAGCTTTACATGGCATTATTTACTCTCTGAGGTTTGCCATTGTCTGCAGAGAGGTGGTGACCGATCAGAAAAATTTTTTATTGAAAAAAACTTTTCGCCGCGGCTGGGGATCGAACCCGGGCTCCGAGCATGCTAAGCCACACACTTACCCTGCATGCCACGGTCACCACGGCTAGTTAATACTAGCCAATGCGGCCAAATAAAATTATTTTTTTTAGAACAATCCCGAAGGATGTTCTGCAGGCTTTCGAAGGCGATCCTTCACAATACGTTTCTTGGGTGCATTCGATAGAAAGTATACTGCAAGACTACCAAATTGTTAGGGCGAAGCCCATTTTTCGGGCAATCCTCAAGAGCATAAGAGGAAAAATTAGAGGTAGTGCAGACAGTGCACTCATCTCGCATAACATCTTCGATTATGATTGGCCGATTATCAAGTCTTGCCTTTCACTGCATTATGCAGATAAGCAGGTTATCCGAACGTTGGAATACCAACTCGGACACATTACCCAGGGTGGGGCCAAGCTCGATGAATTTTACGCGAGGATCAATCATCAGTTCTCGCTTATTATAAACAAAATCAAGACAGAAAATTATTCCGCCGAAACTGTAAATGCATTGATAGAGACTTATAGAAACAGGGCCTTAGATGTTTTTATAAGGGGTTTAAGTGGTGATCTTTCTAGGATGATAATCGTTCAGAAGCCAAGCAGCCTACCGGAAGCCTGTACCGCCTGTTTAGACAAACAAAATTTAAACTATAGAAGTCACCCTGTACATAATCCCAACGTTAGAAACTCAATTACAGTTCCGGTTTATCAACTGGCAAGGAGAGATAATCCTCCTCACTTGCTCCCGAGAAGAATATTCTTCTCCAGCAAGAGTAGCTCAAGATTTAACAATGGATTTGTTCATGGAAATGGAAGATTTAACAATAGATATCCACCACCAAGACCAAACGGACCAAAACCAGTGGAAAAATAGAAGTTGATCAGTCCATTCAATCCCGACGTGTGGACTACATGAACAAGGCCCAAAACGGACACCCTTCCAAACGAATGATCGAATCCAATAATTTCCAGCCAAAGCAGCAAAGGATATTCCATATTCAAACAACCAATCAGGATGAGACCGCGTATCAGCAACACCTCGAAGAAAACATAGAGGAAAGTCAGCTAAATTTTATGGTTGGGGCCTATTCAGCGTACCTCACATAGAATACGTAGGTAGTAAGGGCACGGTGTGGAAATTCCTTGTAGACACCGGCGCAAACAAAAATTTAATTAATCCACGCCTTGCAGAAAATAGTTTTAGACTCTTGAATCCTTTTTCTGTTCAATCCGTCATGATTTCCGAAAAAGTCGAGGGCAGGTTTTTTCAACAAGCAGGGAATGAAACTTTACTAACATTCTTTGTTTTGCCAGGTCTTGTTGCCTTTGATAGTAAAGGGTGATTTTTTAGCAACTTTCATTTTGGCAATACTGTTTTCGGCAGCACAGCTGTTTTCGCTTAATATGTTACTGTTAAACATGTTCAATTTTGTCTATAATTTCACCATGAATCGACTTACAAACGAACAACGTTTCCAGATTATTGAATTTTACTATCAAAATGGATGCTCGGTTAATAATGTGCACTTCTTCCATTTTATGGTAAGTTTGGGTGACCTTCTGAGGCGGCTATTCGAAATGTTGTGACCAAATTTCATAACTGGATATTAAACCACTATCACGTATAGGAAGAGTGCGGACAAAGGAAAATATCGGAGCTGTATCTGCCAGTGTTGTTGCTGACCGTGAATTGTCGATTCGGCGCCGTTCGCAGCTATTGGGCCTCTGTAACTCCACTAGGTGGAAAATTTTGCGGAAGGATTTGGGTGTAAAACCTTTTAAAATACAGCTGGTGCAAGAATTTAAGCCACAGAACCTACCACAACGGTTAATTTTTGGTGAATAGGCGCTGGCAAAGTTGAATGAAGATCCACTTTTTTATCGAAAAATTTGTGTTCAGCGACGAAGCTCATTTCTGGTTGAATGGATACGTGAACAAGTAGAATTGTCGTATGTGGTGTGAAGAGCAGCCAGAAGCATTTCAAGAACTACCAATCCCGAAAAATGCACTGTTTGGTGTGGATTATAGGCCGGTGGCATCATTGGATGTTCTTTTTCAAAGACGACGCAAGCAAGAACGTTACTGTGAATGGCGAGCGCTACCGTGCGATGATTACAAATTTTTTTGCCCAAAATGAAAGAGCTGGGCTTGTCTGACATGTGGTTTCAAGAAGACGGTGCCACATGTCACACAGCACGCGAAACTATGGCCCAATTGAGAGCCGAGTTCGGTGAACAGTTTATTTCACGTTCGGGACCGGTCAATTGGCTGCCTAGATCATGCCATTTAACGTCTTTAGATTATTTTTTTAGGGCCATCTTAAGGCTCATGTCTATAGGGACAAGCCCGCAACGATTAACGAATTGGAAGCCAATATTGAAGAATTTATTCGAGAGATACCGGCCGATATGTTGGAGAGAGTATGCCAAAATTGGACCCAGCGTATGAACCATTTAAGGCGTAGCCGTGGTCAACATTTACATGAAATAATCTTTAAACATTGAATTATATAGATCGTTTTATTGACTCAAATAAAGATTTCATACATTTCTCTAGATTTTATGTGTTTTTTTTTAAATCAAATCCGAAGGCTCTTAAAAAATCACACTTTATAATCGGCGATGATACATTACAAGATTTAGAAGCAATTATTGACAGAAAACAAAACCTTCTTATTCTTAAGCGCAATATACGAATTCCGCTTCTTGAAAAGTTTTCTAAGCAAGTTTATCCTAAACTCGATTACCTTTCACAAAATGCACAAATAAAGTTACGCCGTTTGATAGACGCATACAAACCACTTTTCGGGCTAATTAACAATGAAGAAATTACTGCAACCTCTGTAAAAGCCGAAATAAAGACTACAACCAACGAGCCTATATACACTAGGAGCTATCCCTATCCCGCTTGTATGAGATCTGAGGTAGAAAATCAAGTGCAGGAACTCTAGGATGAAGGTATCATTCGACCATCCAGAAGTCTTTATAATTCCCCTGTATGGGTTGTTCCCAAAAAACCAAAGCCAAATGGCGAAAGACAAAACAGAATGGTGATCGATTACAAACGATTGACTTCTGTGACTGTTCCCGACACATACCCAATACCAAACATAAATTCCACTCTAGCCAGCCTTAGTAAAGCAATGTATTTCACAACTCTGGATTTGACATCCGGATTTCACCAAATTCCAATGAAATCAAGTGATGTCCAAAAACAGCATTTTATACTATGAACGGGAAGTATGAGTTTCTTTGACTGCCATTCGGTTTGAAAAATGCTCTTGCGATATTTCAACGAATGATAGACGACGTCCTCAAGAAATTTATCGGAAAAATATGTTACGTATACATAGATGACATTATTTTAAACGGTACAAATGAAGATGATCACCTGGAAAACGTTGAAACCATATTTTCAAGACTTAGCGAAGCAAATTTAAAGGTAAAAAAACCCAGAGGTGAAAAACTTCTCGGATTAACCTCATATTACAGGAAGTTTTAACGTGAAAACGCGAAAATAGCTAAACCACTGACGAACTTGACAAGAGGCGAGTACGCGCAAATTAAAGCAAACGCCTCAAAACGCGTCCCTACTGCCTTAGACGAAGAGGCTATGAAGGCATTTGATGACTTTAAAACATCTTTAAACTCAGCCGATTTGTTGGCATTTCTGGACTTTGAAAAGCCCTTTAATCTCACTACGGATGCTTCTGATTACGCAATAGTAGCTGTTTTGTCTCAACGGGAAAATGGAAGAGACAAGCCCATTTCATTCATATCGCGATCACTCAGCAAAACTGAAGAAGGATACGCGACTTACGAGAAAGAGATGCTCGCTATTGTGTGGGCATTAGCAACCTTCGCTCATACCTCTATTGTGCAAGGAAAATTCTGATTTTTACAGATCACCAACCATTGACGTTTGCATTAGGTGACAGAAATCATAATGCAAAGCTGAAACGATGGAAGGCTAAGATCGAATAAAATAACCACGAGTTTGTTTACAAACCGGGTAAATCAAACGTAGAGGCCGACGCACTTTCTCGGCTCAGAAGTCAAGTGAATATTCTTTCGAACTCAGAAACCGATACAGCATCAGAGGGAAACTCCAACACAATAACTGCGGTAGAGGGCAATTTAGATAATATTTCCGAAAGCGAAGGTACCATGCACAACGTGGAACAGGATGGTAGTGATTTAATTCCGCATGTTGAGGCACCATTGAATGTCTTCAAGAACCAGATTGTTTTCAGAGAAGAAAAATAACTATTTAGTTCCATCAATCCACACAATGGCTACACTCGACATTTTGTCACACTCCAAACAATTGACTAAGATGCTCTGATAGAAGCGCTAAAAACCAGGTTGAATCCTTCAGTCATAAACGGAATTAAAATACCTGAGAATCGCATTCAATTGCTTCAAGAAGTATTTTGCGAACACTTTCTCTATTACAAAATTAGAATAACCCAAAGGCTGGTCGAAGACATTGATAATGAAGAAAGGATTTGCTCAATAATAGAAACCGAACACAAAAGGGCACATAGAAACCCTGTGGAAAATAAGGAACAAATATTGGCAAAATATTACTTTCCAAGAATGACTAGCAGGATAAGGTATTTAGGTATGTAGATATTTTCGAAATACAAGGCCTAAAATTTTTGAGCTGCATTGATAAATTTACTAAATTTGCTAAATTTTTCCATATAAAAAACAAATCTGCAGTTGAACTCCAAAACAAATTTGCGAAAATCCTACACTATTTCACGGTACCACAAATGATAGTTACTGAAAATGAAAACGGTTTCTAACTACATAAAAAATCTGGGCGTGCACCTTTATCAAACACCTATTCAAAGAAGCGAAGTCAATGGGCAAGTAGAAAGACTTCATTCCACAATAATTGAAATATATCGTTGCCTCCAAAAAGAACTTAAGAAAACAAATCCTAAAGAACTACTTTATATAGCAGTCGATCGCTATAATAACACAGTCCACTCTTTTACCAAACAGAAACCAAGCGATATTTTCTTTAATAGAACAGAATGAATAAACTATCAAAATCTGAGGGATTTTTGCAGCAAGGTATTAAAGGATGTAAGATTTCAAGTCAAAGAAAATGCTGAACGCCGTAACTTACGTATGAATAAAAGAAGGCATCAGCCAAGAGAATATAGGGAGGGCGCACAGTGAACTGTCTAGTTGACAAAAATCAAAAAATTTTAAGTCTCGAAATCCTGCAATTTGGTATCGATCGACAGATAATTGTCTGACTAATTTAAATCCAAAATATTGGAACGATTAAATGCGTTTTGATTGAGCTGCAACGCTTTGAAGTTGAATAATTTTTTTAAAAAATTCTGATTTTGAGCATAACTCTTTGAATTGATTTATAGAAATAATTGCCAAAAATCCATTTTTTAATCAAACTAAACCAATTAAAGCGCATAATTATAAGAAGATATTGAGTAATTTTAAAAATTTTGTTTTTATTAAAAATTAAGAAAAAAAAATTAAGTGGTTTCAAAATTTTATGAATTCCAATGCAAAAAATGAAAATCCACATATTTTAGTGGGAAAAAAATAACAGAACTTTTTAAAACTTGTGGTTTTTTTTTTTATTATTTAAAACGTATATTGTACAATAAGGCACTGTAAATTACTTTTCCACCTTCGTCCCCCAAGTATTTTTAAATATTTTTTGAAAAAAAGCTTAAAATCAAAAAATGGAAAAAATTAACATTTTTCGTGAGCGTTAATTTCGACTGTTTATTAACAGAAATGCAACAAAATAACAAATAATATTATATAAATTAAAAAATGTTTTTAATAATTTATTTATGGCCTGAAATTAACCAAAATTAATATTCAACTTTTAAACATAATTTTTAACACATTAAAGTCATTTGGTGAACACCGTCATTATTTGCTTTTTGTTTAAATTATTGGTACAAAGTGCATAATGAAAACAAAATAAAATTAACAAAACAAAACAAAACAAATAGAGTTTACTGTTTTTGAAACCTACATCATTAAGTAGGTTGCAATTATTTCTGAGAAGCCAATGCGTCTCTTTGTTTTGCTCTATTTATGCTTTTGTTAAATTAGTACCCCTTCAAGTCGGGGAGACCGTTTGTTTACCTAATGTTGCAATAAATAGCGAAAACAAGTAACAATTAGTAAAAAAAAACCAAAAGCAAAGAATTTCGTCGCGATTTTATAATTTTAATAATGGTTTTTTTAATTAAACATTTTGATTTGATTGAAGCTTGGTTTGATGCAAGCCGAAAAAAAAAGTTTGATGTTATATTGGCAGCTGCAAAACTTAAAATTGGTGATAAGCCATGCAGCGAAAAATTGCTACGCACCAAATTAAATAATTTTAATTCTGAAATGTTTAAAAAAGTACGTGAATGCAATTATATGAAGGAAAGATTTTTGAAAACTCATCATTCCTGGCTTGATTGGATATTATTTGTAATTGAGGATGACGATGATGTTAGTAAAAATTTAATTATTTTGTTTTCTTGTAACCTCATTCAGTGAATTAAAACTTTTAGACACCCCAAACAAGTGGAAAGCGCGACAGACCCCAAAAAGATTTTCAAGAGTCTTCCATGAAAACGAAGCTAAGAAGAGTGGACAATGTGTTAAAATAACATACTGAGGAAGAAATACAATTCGCAAATACAATTATGAAAAAAAAAAACAATAACGAATCTCAAGACAAAACAGATAAATGTTTTACTTCATTTGAAGCTCTAGCATTGATATTAGATTTAGATCTTTCGGACAGAAAATACAAAGTGCTGCGCCAAGTTGTAAATAATTTGCACACAAATTGTTTTCCAAGCTTGTTTGAGGTAAAGAACCTAAAAAATCTTTAATTCCACCAATTACTGCAACAGAAGAATATGCCGAAGTCAATTTAAAAAGTCTTATGCGTATCACAGCAAATAGAATATTAGAGTTAGCCAAAAATACAGAGAGCTCGGTAAAAGTGACTTTAATATGCAAGTATGGTATGGATGGCAGTTCCGCTCATAATATGTACAAAATGAAATTTGAAAGTAATGACCAAACTGATTTTTACATGTTTTTCATTGCATTAGTGCCTTTAAGGTAATTTAATATATTCATTATTATGAATTTGACTGAGGCTAATTTTGAATAATTTTTTTTAGATTAATTGATGAATCTGGAAATTCATTATGAATCAACAAAACACCCTCATCCACACTTTTTTGCAGACCAATTAAATTTATTTTTGCAAAAGAAGATGCAAAATTAGTTTTACAGGAGAGTGAAACCATGCAAACAAAAATAAACAATTTGGAATGCGACGTTATTGAAGTATGTGGTAAGGTTTCTGAGGTATCATATGAAATGCATTGCACAATGATTGATGGTTCAGTTGCAAAAGTACTCACAAACACAAGTGCAGCTAGCAAATGTTTTATATGCCAAGCAACCCCAACTGAGATGAATGTAGCTGAACTAGTGTGGGTTCCAAATGTAGATAATTATAAATTTGGATTATCCACACTTCACTGCTGGATACGTTTTTTTGAATGTTGTATTCACATAGCATATCGATTGCCTTTTAAAACCTGGCAAGTCAGACAAGAAAATAAAACATGTTTTAATGAAAACAAACTTAGAATTCAAAAGGAATTTAAAGAAAAATTGGGACTTTTAGTCGACTATGTTAAGCAAGGTCACGGAACTACAAATGATGGCAATACAGCTAGGCGTTTTTTTTCTAATATTGATACTTCAGCAGAAATTACAAATATTGATAAGAGACTAATATCAAAATTTTCATTAATATTAAGAATTTTATCTTGCGGTTTGGAAATTAATCCAGAGAAGTTTAATGAACTGCTTACAGAATGCAGAAACATTTACATTCAAAACTATAATTGGTTCTACATGCCCAGTACGGTGCATAAAGTTCTTGTTCATGGAAGTGATGTTATAAAATTTTTTGATTTGCCAATTGGTAATTGATTTTTTTTTTATTTGAAATCTCAATCAAAAGTTGTTATACTTTCAGACTGTTTATCTGAAGAAGGTTTAGAAGCAAAACATAAAGATATACGGAAAATTCGCTTGTCGCATACGAGGAAGTCATCGCGAATTAACACAAATTATGACTCGATGTCTTATCTGGTCCTGTCTTCGGATCCGGTTATATCCACGAAAAGAAAAACAAATAAAAAGAAAACACCCCTAGATGAAGAAATGATTCAATACATTCAATACAACGAAAACAATTTTGAAGATAGTTTCAGTAAATATTCATGTTTTCAAATCTCTTCTTCCGAAGAAGAAACTGAATAAATAAATAATTTTATAAATTAAATGATAAAAAAATACTATAAAAAATATTATAAAACTACTAATAATACTGAATATTTTCTTATAAAAATATATTAAATTAATTGATAAAAAAATTGTATAAAAATCAAGAAAAATGCTTCTAATTTATTTTACCTAAAAACCAGATAACCGAAACTATAAGGTTTACACTAAATCTGACTTCATTTTTGAGCTCAGCTACCCCAAATTACCTATTGTACCAAGTTTCATAAAAATGCAACAACTCCTTCTGTTTTTGTCTATCGCTTATATGGAGACAGTTCACTGTGGGGCGATGAAGTTTATGTTACGAACAAACAGATAAAGGCTAAGCAAAAACCGCTTTATAAAAAAGAAGTTGTTGGGAGAGACAATATGGTAACTATTGATACGGACGGTGGCAAAAAAAATCCATAAAGCTCAAATAAAAATTTATAAAATGATAAAAACAGTTGTATAATCAAAAGAGCACAAGAAGAGTAAAAATAAAAAAAAACTAGAACCTGAAAACAAAACGCACATAAAACATGTAAAATCTAAAATGTGAAAAATGAAATGCGAAAATGTGGTCGGAGATGATCGGGAGAAGTATAAGCCGTGAATGGGTTACTCGGAAACTCGGAATAATTTGCATGAATTAAAATATGGCTTTTATAATGTGAATTTTGGTTAAACGAGTACCAGTGCATTAATTTTCAATTAATTTGCAGGAAAAGAAAGAACCACCGTTGACTGCAAATTTATGCAAATGTTTCCGAGTCCATTCACGGCTTACACTTCTCCCGATCATCTCCGACCACATTTTCGCTAAGTTTCTCACTGAAGTCCGTCTTTTTTTATGATTATGGCCTCCAATGCTCGTATATCACGATCATTTACTTTTGATTTATTACCTCGCCCATGCTGCTGTGGATCAATTTAGGCGATATTAAAATAATTTTTGATGATGTTTTGAACAGTTGACTTTGCTAATCCTAGGGGCTTTGCAATAAAAGCCACAAATTTTGCGTAAAATAAAGTTTTTAACAATTAACTTTCTTATTTCTTCACAAATTGCTTCGCCACGGGCCATAGTAGAAAATCATTCAAAAAAACTACTGGTATAAAATCAAAGAGTGACCGAAATTTTCTCAAAACATTCCGAATACATTCTCAATTGATATACAGAATCAGCAAAAGATAATTTTTCCCGTTTTCCTTGTGCAAGTAAAGTTTTTCATTGGCCACATATAAAGAATAAGAACTAGATTTGGTACTGTTAGACCGAGCCGTGTAGTTTATTTCAATATTAAAAGCAGACTGAATTCTCTAGTACAAAAGTATTAAAGCTAGACTTAAATAAAATACCTTAAATGTTGATCTTGCATTTACTGCAGAATGTTGAAACTGCTGATCTTGCGCCTCGTGTGTGGTGTTGGGTAACTGTTGCACTATTTGTTGAAACCGCTGATCTTGCGCCTCGTGTGTGGAGTTGGATAAAATGGAAATATAGGTCAACGGCCGCTGTCGCTAGGCGATCGTGTTAACACCTCCCTCGCTTAAGTGATGGCCGTCCTCGGGCTTCCTGAAACTGTCGATCACGATCTGGAGAGATTTTTTCGTTTGTCTTCTTCTTCGTTCTTGGTATAGCTTGAGGAGTGCGTAGCAGCCGATTATAATGACAACTGTTGCTAGGCCGGATAAGAGGGGTCTTGTTGCTAATTTCTCCTCGACATCCCCGATATAATTTAGGTTCTCTATATTCATTCTTTGGAGGTATGGTAGACTTAGTATCTCGTTATGGCTGGTTATGTTCAGAGCAGCCATCGCGGCTGACCCTGGTGATCTCTTCAATACCCCGTATCGATTCATGTATGTGGACCCATTGATGCAAATTTCCTCGTTGAAAGTTAGGAGAAAGGTACCAGTGACCGTCCTGCTAGGACCGTTGGTGGAAGTTATAACGGCGGAGTTCTCGTTGATTATAATGATGCCATCATCGACGACGACTAGCGGTTCAAGGTGACTTGGTCTAGTACTGCAACTAGCGATGTTGCCAGTGTGAAGTTGTTGAGCGCATGTAAGGTGATTCAGTTCTTGACAAAATGTTGTTGTAAGCGTCGCGGTGCAGTTTCCGATACCCAGTACTTGGCTGCCACATTCGGCAACATTGTTGTATTCGGAGAAGTGCAAGATAGTCCCGTTACGCTGGACTGGGAATAATGTTACCTTTTTACACTCTAACTTGGGTATTGGATATTTAATAAGAAAATGTAAAAACTTATTATCTAATAAAACCTTAATATAAGATACTTCCATAAGATCTGTTATACTAATATTTGTAGAACGCATGACAATTACATTTTTTATATCTTCAGAGTCCAAAATTGTGGGGTTTATTATTTTAATCTTTGCAAGAGTAATGGTTAGCATTAAATTTTCTAGTTCGGAAATCATTATTCTGTTTCTGGCTAAGAGTGAATCATATAAAATGCCAGTGTCAATTTGTTTTGTTTTCGAGTTTTCAATTATCTTGTTGACTGCATCGGTTAATTTGTTAATCTGTTCCTGTGTCTTTGAGTTGATAGTTACCTGTCTGTTTTCGGAATTTATAAGTTCTTGCTGTCTAAATTTTAGTTTTTCGAAGTCATCGAAGTCTGGGGTTCCTGCGATTACTTTGAGTGCGGTTCCCAAGATGTTGATACTTCTAGCGTGTCGATGGTGCACGTCCAGGGTTGCCAAGAGGGTGTTGATGTGTTCAACATCAGCGTCGAGTAGTTTCCTCATGTGTGACAGAGGGAAATGATTTGTGAGCTGTTAAGTCTCACTTGCCATTTCTGAATATGATTCAAGGTTGGTGGAATGTTTAAAATAATCGAAGCCCTGCCAGATTGTTATATCCCCGTCTGAGATTGGAATGTAATCCGCATTGGAGTAGTCCGTTATTTTTGCCGCTATCACTTGAACAAAAGTATCCCAAAAAGTATCCCAAGATTAGTCAGTTTAGAGGGAAAAAGAGGGAAAAAAGAGAGAGGGATGAGAAAAAAAATAAGACAAATAGGCTTATATTTTCTCTTCAACATACAATGGCGTTAGTTTGTTTCCTAGTCTTCTGTTTGATTTTACGAGAACACGTTCTCCCACCTCGAACATCTTGTTTTGTCGGTAAGGATTGTTCCTTTTCAAGTTGGTCCTGTTGGGCCTTTTCGATCTTTTCCATTATTACTTTTCTAGTTTCCTGGGGTGTGGCCTGGATTATGTCTATAGGTCTTTTGCCGGTTACTGAGTGAATCGAACGGTTGTACTCAACTGTGGCCATCAATATTAGATCTACCACGTCGTCTATTTTGTTTTCCAGTTTCAGGCACCTTGCAATCTCCAAAAGAGTGCTATGGAACCTTTCGACTTGCCCATTTGAAGCGCTATGAAGTGGGGGCGCATTCACCACGTCAAACCCGAATTGGTTTTTTAGTAGGGAAGAAATGGTTTCTGAATTGAAGGATGCTTCATTATCGCAATAGATTATCTTTGTGTTCGTGAAAATGTTCATTAACTGTAGAATTGGTGCCTTGATGTCATTTATTGTACGCGATGGTATGGGTTGAACGACTGCGAACTTTGAAAACTTGTCAATGCAAGTAAGAAAATATTTTTTTCCCCTCGAGAAAATATCGATGCAAGATTTCGCCTTCGCGTGATGGAATAGGTGTTACCCCAAGCTCCTGTTTTTGTGGGTGTCTGTTGTATTTGGCTTTTGTGCAAATCTTACAGTTTGTGACGATTTCATTGGCTAACTTCGTCATTTTGGGGAAGTAGTAATCGGAAAGGATTTGCTTAACGTTTTCTTGGGCAGCTCTGTGGGCCCGATTGTGTTCGGTTTGAACTATTTCCCTTTGTTCAGTTTTGTCAACAATATCTGACACCATTTTTCTACAGTGCCAAAACTTCGTTGATGGAAACTGTCTGACCAATTGGTGCTGAATGCTTGCGAGCACTGGTAGCTCGCAATATATCGCATTGACTACATCTGGGTTTATAATAGTTTTGATCTCATTCAGTAGGGTGTTCTTGTCTGTGAAGTTGATTAGGTGACGAGTTTTTTTTCCGAAAAATATGAAGTTACGCTTGGATTTGAATTGGGCTTCTTCCAGAATTATCTGGTTTCTAAAGCAATTGACTGGCTTGTCAGTTGCTTCGATCGTGTAGGTTAGCGATTCCTCGCTGTGAATCGTCGCGTGATCCGAAAAAACCTCCTGTTCCAAGGCATGAATATGTTGCCGTGATAGTGCATCGGCCACGTAGTTCTCCCTACCAGGTTTGTAGAAGATTTTTGCATTGTGGTCTTCCACAAATGCTTTCCATCGCTTAAATTTTGGGTTAGAATTCCTTTAAAGTAGGGTTAAAGTCTGGGTAAAGTAGGGTGACATCTTCTGATGCCAGAATTTCTTTGAGCTTGTTGAAGGCTTGGGCCTGTTCATCATCGAGATTTATTATTACTTTTTTTGAATGGTTCGCACTAATTTTACCATTATCACCTTTAAGTATATCAGTTAAGGGCTTCGCCAAGGACGCGAAGTCTTTGATGAAACAACGATAGTAGCTTGCCAACACGAGGAACGACCTGACATTGAAGAGTGTAGAGGGTTGTTCATAATTGCGAATAGCTTCTACCTTGCTAGGACTTGTTTTTATACCCTCGCCAGATACGACAAATCCCAAGTATTCCACGCTTTCTTTAAAGAAGTGTGATTTTTCACGAGCGACTCTCATATTTGCTTGATATAATGCCCTTAAGACCCATTCTATATGTTGGATATGGTATTTCGCGTCTTCAGAGAAAATTATTACGTCATCAACGTAAACGTAGCATGTTTTTCCTATTTGTTCTCTGAGAACATCATCGATGGCTCGTTGAAAAATGCTGGGGGCATTTTTCAAACCAAAAGGAAGCCTATTAAATTCAAATTTCCCGTTACCTATGGAAAAAGCCGTTTTCTCCCTGTCACGTTCAGCGAGGGATATTTGTTGGAACCCTGACTTTAGGTCCAGAGTTGTGAAGTACCTAGCTTTTTCCAAGTTTGATAGTATTACTGAAATGTTTAGGATCGGATACTTGTCGTCTATAGTTTTTTGGTTTAGTTTCCGAAAATCTATGACGAGACGCTTTTTGATATTACCGTATTCGTCTCTTCCTTTTTTATCAACAACCCAAATGGGGTTGTTGTAAGGTGAACGGGATGGGCGTATTATGTCCTTTTTTAATAAGTCATTTATTTCACTATTTACAAAATCAGCAACGCCTACAGTTTTGAGTAAACTGGGTCGTCAGTATCTGTTCGGATAGTTGCGACAATGTTCGTGTTGAAGGGTAAGGACTCGTTGGGGTCTGCAAAGACGCCAGACAATTTCCGTATCATTTTGTGAAAAATGTTTTTTACTGTTTGGGGTGCTTCCAAATCTTCTACTTGTGTGAAATTAACATCGACACATTTGAAAAATTGTATCTCCTCAGATCCAGTGTCGGTTCTGAGAGTTTTATTCTTAAAATCTAATGTTGACCCGGTCTATGTTAACAGGTCAAGGCCAATTATGCCATCAAATGTTGATAGCGTAGGTAAAATAAAAAATGTGCTATTGGTGTCGAACAAACGGACAATGCACTTTTCCTTAATGTTATCAAATCCATGGATAGACTTTACGATGAAAGGTTCTTCCACAGGAATTTTATGTTTAAGTTCTGTTAATGGCTTTATATAATTTTTAGACGCTCCTGTGTCCACTAACAGTTTAATCGTTCTCCCTGCTATATTTCTATTTATGAATGGTAGCAGGGAGTTTTGTCTAAAAAATTTATTTGATCATGCCCCTGGAGGTGATCAACTACTGCCAACGCTTCTGATTCGGCTATGCTTTGATAATCAGATTCCTCTTGATCTACGGGAGGGTTATTGTGCAAGAGATTATTCACCCTTTGATGCTTTGGGCCTGTAAATCTAGTATTACCGCTAAGTGGCCTTTTCGTTGTTTGGCCTAGATTATGATTGGTATAGTATTGGGCCGAAGCCTGGTTGTGGCTGGTTATAGCCTGATTATGAAACTGATTTCGACCGTGGATTTGGCCAGGACTATTCGACTGAAACTGAGTGGGCTGTCTGAATCGTTGTGAAGAGTCAACTTCCATTGGCTGTACCGGGCCTAAGTTTTGTGGAATCCCTCCTCCAGTATTCTGTTGTCTAAAAAAATGCGGATTTTTTCGTATATTGCCTGTCTGACTATCATTCGCAATGTTTTTTTCTTTGTTTTGCTGTCTCTGTTCCCCACGCTGTGTCCTGTCATCTACACTTCTTGCATAATTGCTTGCGAACATGTAGCGTTCGTGGTTGGATTCAACCTCCTGAGCTAATGGTAAAGGTAAATCGGCTGGTCTCGCCGCAAAAAGTATATCACTCAATGCTTTCCTAGTTCCCGAAATGAAGACTCTAAGTGCGTCCGCCCTATACTTCTCGTTCAAAGATGCAGCAATAGTTTTTTCATATGTCATAATTGTTTTGTTCGTGAGGAGTGTTAATTTTCGCTCTACTTCGTCATAATATTGTAGAATCGTCATACTGCCCTGGCGAAGAGTTGACAGCTCCTGCTCTATTATATAAATTGGCCGCTTGTCCGAGTACGTAAAGTCAAGGCGGCTGATAATTGCCTTAAAGTTAAGGACAGTATTGAAAGAGGAGAGCACCATATCAGCAGAGCCTTTGATTTTATTTCTAATGATTGCCACTGCCTGGTAGTGTTTTGAACTACCATTGTGACTTTCAAATAATTTGTACGCGGTGTGCGCCGCTTGTCTCCAAGATACGTAACTTTCTTGTCTACCTTCAAAGTCCGGCAGCGATTTTATAATGTCTTATGATTCATCACATGAAGTCCCTGGAGTTATTTCTACGTCCTTGTACGTTTCCACCTGGGGTGTTGTCACTGTCAAGGTTGTCAAACGTTCGTTAAGACCTGCTATAGGTTGTTCAAAATTGGCCCTCTGTACGTTAAGTGCGCTACTAACTGCACCCTCTATCACAGCCATTAACTGCACTGGTTCCATTTTGTTTTTTTCGTTACTTTTCCTTGACCACCAATTTGTGTTACTACTGTTATCGCTTACTCTCTTCTCAGTTGTAAGTTTTTTGAAGAAAAACTCAAGACTTTGTTCGTCGTCACTCATAAAATTATTTGAAAAAAAGGAAAACAATTGACAAAGAATTGACACTAACACTCCATATTTTAGTTATAGATTAAAAGAAAAATTTAGTATTAAGATTTTGTTATACTGGTGATTAAAAAATGTGAAAGAAAAAAAAATTGTATTTTTGCAAAGATTAAAGTTGGCGGTTTTTTTCCGCAAAATTTTTGTTTGATTGAGAGAAAAAATTGTCATAAATTCTACTCACATTTCGTTTTTTTTATTCTTATCTAAATAATTCTGCCTTCTGTGGTCCTCTGGTGAATCTTTCAGGGCACTGTTGCTGCTATTATTTGGTTGACTGCGACGTTAGTTGCTCCCGTTGTTTCTTATTTTTTATTTGCTTGCTGATACGTTGCAATTTTTGCTATCTTTTCAGATTTTATTAATTTTTTCGATTATTTTTCCGGTGCGACGCTAGTTGCTGCCGTTGTTTTTTTTATTTTGTATTTTTTAATTGCTTGCTGATGCACTGCAATTTTGTTATCTTTTCAGAGTTTTTGTATTTTTATTTTTTCGATTATTTTTCCGGTGCGACGTTAGTTGCTGCCGTTGTTTTTTGTTTTTATTTTAACTTTTTTCATTGCCTGCTGATGCACTGCAATTTTGTTATCTTTTCAGAGTTTTTTTGTATTTTTATTTTTTTCGATTATTTTTCCGGTGCGACGTTAGTTGCTGCCGTTAGTTGCTGCCGTGTAGTATTATTTTTCCGGTTCGAGTTATAGTTGGGCGCCAGTAAAGTTTTTCATTGGCCACATATAAAGAATAAGAACTAGATTTGGTACTGTTAGACCGAGCCGTGTAGTTTATTTCAATATTAAAAGCAGACTGAATTCTCTAGTACAAAAGTATTAAAGCTAAACTTAAATAAAAGACCTTAAATGTTGATCTTGCATTTACTGCAGAATGTTGAAACTGCTGATCTTGCGCCTCGTGTGTGGTGTTGGGTAACTGTTGCACTATTTGTTGAAACCGCTGATCTTGCGCCTCATGTGTGGAGTTGGATAAAATGGAAATATAGGTCAACGGCCGCTGTCGCTAGGCGATCGTGTTAACATGCACACTCGCATTCTTTCTATCTACGAATTGAATGTTGTCAGTTTTTGGATAGCATTTTATGCCTGTGTTGATTAACGTTGTTGTTTTTGTTATTTTTTTTACTTTTGCTATTAATTCTAAAACATTACATTTCAAGCTTTAAGGATACTACAAACGTTTTATCAGAAATATTGTTTTCTTATCTAATACTAGCGTAACCCGGTTTTACTCGGGGTTGTGCCTCGAGTATAGAAAAAGGAAAATTTTCAAAACTGCTCTCATTTTAACAATTTTTAAATTATCAATTCAATTTTAACATTTTTTAAATAATAGTTTTTTGGGGTTTTGCCCCTCCTTCCGTCGAAAGTGTTTAGTCAAATTTCCGTAAAGCTGTACCTGCCAGAGATGATTAAAAAAAAAATGACATCTTCAGCGTCTCGATCTGACGTCTGGTTTTTGAGGAAAATGGTCACCCAGTTTGAAAAAAGACATTTCGAGAAAAATGCGTTTAAAGTTTTTCTTAGCATGCATTTTATATGCAATTGTATCTAAAAAAAATTCCAAATTTTAAAAAAATCCTATAAGCATCAATTCGATTTGCGGATTGTCTTCGTTCAATTTCGGTTTTGGTCGATAATGTTTGGTTAATTTTTTTATCTTTATATAGCTTCTGCTCGTATTCGTTTTGTGTATTTTTTTGTGTAATTTTTTTACTAAAAAATATATATTTAATTTTAAAATAATATCTTTTATTCAACTTATAAGCGTTTTAAAACATTAAAAGTAAATTTTTTTGAAGGTGACACGTCCCCTTAAAGTTTTTCTTAGCATGTATTTAATATACAATTTTATCTCAAAAAAATTTCCAATTTTAAAAAATCCTAAAAGCATCGATTCAATTTGTGGATTGTCTTCGTTCAACTTCAGTTTTAGTCGATACTTGGTTCGGTTAATTTTTTTTCATCTTTATATAGCTTCTGCTCGTATTCGTTAAACTTATTTTTATTCGTTAGTCTTTGGTTCTTGACTTCGTTTGCCTTCGGCTCATTCCTTGGATTTAGGCCGAAAGAACTTTTAAAAGCATATGATCTATTTCAGTAACAGATACAAATGCTTACCAAATTTCATCCGTTTTGATGTGAATGAGCCAGACATAGTTGATTGAATAAAGCCTCTCACGGAAGTTTTCTGAAATTTAAATAGCCTCAATTCTGTTACAGGGTCAAGTTATTTCACTTACCAAATTTTAGTAAAATCGGTGAAGTCCTTTAGGAGTTATTGAGTCTTAACAATACAATACTTAAAAATATAAAAAATTCCAAAGACTTCCACAAGAAGGCGCTTTAAGTATTGTTGAGGGCGCTTTTAAAAGTTATTTCGGCCAAAACCAAGGAATGAGCCGAAGGCAAACGAAGTCAAGAACCAAAGACTAACGAATAAAAAGAAGTCAAACGAATACGAGCAGAAGCTATATTAAGATATAAAACATTATCGACCAAAACCGAAATTGAACGAAGACAATCCACAAATCGAATCGATGCTTATAGGATTTTTTTAAAATTTGGAATTTTTTTTAGATACAATTGCATATTAAATGCATGCTTAGAAGATTGAGACGCTGAAGATGTCATTTTTTTTGTAATCATCTCTGGCAGGTACAGTTTTACGGAAATTTGACTAAACACTTTCGACGGAAGGAGGCGCAAACCCCAAAAAACTATAATTTAAAAAATTTTAAAATTTAATTGATAATTTAAAAAATGTTAAAATGAGAGCAGTTTTGAAAATTGTCCTTTTTCTATACTCGAGGCACAACCCCGAGTAAAACCGGGTTACATCCGCTAGTTTTTAATAAAAATGTTTCGCCTGCGATAATATCTTTTAACCCATCATTAATTTATAAAAAATAAAATATTTTTATTAAAAATCGTGTGGAAGAATTTTTTGCTGCAGGCGATTTTTTTATAAATTAAATGATTTAAAATCGCGCGATTTTAATACAAAATTTTGCCTGCGGCGCTAACTATATTTTGCACCGAAATACTTGAAATAACACTTACTTAGTTCTTTAAAAACAAAAACAGGTCGCATTTTACTACAATAAAAACAAAAATTTTTCAAATTTAATTTGGTGATTATGTCAGTTTCTTTGGCGGTCATAACCCACAACATTATTGAGGATGTCACAAATTTTTTGGGGGTATGACGTCTTGCAGGGGTGGTAATAATCCCCAAAATAGTATTATTACCGCAAGTTTAGCGGACCTACACTGTGTTTTTACTTCACTTCTGTTTTTTTAACAATTTGTTATTGTGTGTCATCTGTTTTTTTTTTCGGAAAACATAAAGAAAATAGTAAAAACACAAAATTTCATCGAATTGGTTTCTTATTGCATTTAGAAATTTATTATAGGGGTGGCACCAAGCCTAGGAACGCCTCTATTCTGTTTTTCGATCGCATTAATTTTTACTACATACCATAATATGGTATACTTTCAGATATAAGCTGAGGACCGACTGTCATAATATCTGCATCATTTCAGTAAATTTAAGATACCTTATCTTCCCCACTGTGCATTGTCCAATTGCAACCTTCATTTAATATCTCCAACATTAATTTTTACCAACATACCTAAAAAACGATGCCAAATATACATACACTCGTCGCCAAAAAAAACCTCGCTCTAAATTTTTTTACAAAATCCCAACTTTAAATAGCAACTTCATATTTATTTTGAAAGAAATAGCAACCTTGTGTTTATTTTATGTTGTGGCATGTTTTTAACAGTTATTTTGAAATATAATTTAATTGAATTAAGTTCTTTACCAATTTATGAGTGTTATTACTGAAACAAGTGCTTATATAAGTTAATACTTAGATGTTGCTTTCTTTAGAACAAAAAGCTTTTAATTCTTGCTTTTTACAAAAATAAAAAAAGCAAAAGTCAGATTGCTATTAAAGTAGGAAAGAGATGATCGTCAAATTAGAAGAGTATGTGATTCAGATCGATTCCAATATGCTGGACAACTTAATAAAATGTGCCCAAAAACTTGTCAAAAAAAAAATTAGTGACAAAACAGTTCACTAATTGACATAAAAATGACATATGCCCCCGTCATACCCCCGTCTGCCCCCGTCATGACATAAAAATCGTGCTTGGTGACTTTAACGCCAAGGTGGGTAGGGAAAACATATTTGGTCCAACAGTCGGAAAGTTCAGCCTCCACGACTACACATTATATGAGTATTTTTTTGTACTGAAATGCAAAAGTTCTTATGATCCGTGCACTAGGGGCAACATATGAATAAGGGTATTAAATAGATAAGAAATGTGAAATTTTGAGTTCAATATCTCTTAAACCGAGTGCGCTCAAAGCAGAAAACCATTTTTATTGTATGTTTTTATAGAATTATGAAATTTAATTTTTAAATATATAAAATTTATATAAAAACCAACAAGACATACCGATTCTAACATGAAATTAATTGCTTAATCGAGTGCCATGATCATTTTTTGCAAAACTTTTGTTTATTAATCTTTTCCACTCTGTCAAAGTTAAAAATTTATTTTTTTTTTTAATTTTTGATTTTAACCAATGCAATGAACTTGATGACACTTGTTTATGTGACAATAAATACAATAGACTGATGCTCAGTTTTATGGAGAAAATCCGAAGTTTTTTTTTTCATCAAAACAAACATATTTTATAAAATAACTTGAATTTTTTATAAACACAAATTAAACAAAGTTCATAAAAAAAAGGTTTTTAAGAGAGTTTTATTATCGAAACACACTATTAAAAAAAGTTCTTTGTGGTTGTTAAATAAGGAAACATTTTTTGATGTTGTTCAGCAACTTATTAGTAATTTAACCATTAAATCTAGAAATTAAACCAATTGGTCTCTTACAGCTTCATTAACAATTTGCATGTTGTTGACTACTTCTTCGGCGCGGAAATAATTTGTGTCGTTGAGCCACCGACTCGGATCGATTTTGATAAAATCCATACGAACGGTCTCGTTTTGTGTTGGTAAAAATAATGCGTCAAAAACTGATTGGTGTTTAAAGTTATAAAATTCTCAATTCGCAATATCCACTTTATCCATATTAATAAAAGATTTTTTCTCTCTTCTTTTGCCACCAAATTGTGTGTAAGGCAGCAATCATTAACTGTTTGGTATGTGAGTTAATTGACCTGTCGAAGCCAACCAGAGTTTCCGACAGATACTACAGGTGACGGCCAAATACCTGTAAACCAGAAAAACCAGAAGTTCATTTGCCATGATTTCATTCACGATGCGATAGTTTACAAGATTTTCAATTAAATTGATATCGTTTTTTGGTGTAAATTAATATAATAAATATATTAATCTCAGTTTTATCAACATATTTTTAAATTTACCAGTAAGTTCGAATTGATCCCGAAATAAATAAATTTTTAATGAGTAATTGCCTTTGCTATGAACCGCGCTCGGGAGACCATACTTGGAGCTTTAATTTGTTGTGGTTGGCCGTTTAAAATTTTTGTAGTTTCGCCGAGAAAAAGTAGCACAATTTGAGCAAGTTCCTTATAACCTGCACGGACAATTTTATGATTAACCGAAGTATACAGATATATGTTGTTTTTTTAGTAAATGAAAATGGATGTAAGTAGTAAAAGTAAGCAAGTAGTTAGTAGTTAGATAAGTAGTTAGATAATGTAATTGCTCGGCGACATAGCACCAGAAGTGCGTAAGAAACAATTTGAATGTTATTTTAATTGTTTTCAGTATTATTTGTTATGTAACGAACCTTTGTTATGGAGAATCTGTATTTAATTGTTAATTTTCTGACAAATATACGAATCAGTAAAGTTGATAATTCTAGTTGAATAAGCAATTTTTACATATTTTATGTTTTTGCAGACTATGTCCATAAAATTGTACATCAGTCTATGGTATTTATTTTCACATTAACAAGTGTCATCAAGTTCGTTGCATCGGTTAAAACCAAAAATTAAAAAAAAAAAATTTTTGAGCTTGGACATAGTACAGGAGATTAAAAAACTATATTTTTGCAAATACTGATCATGGCATTCGATTAAGCAATTAATTTTATGTTAGAATCAGTGTGTCTTGTTGGTTTTTACATAAATTTAATATATTTAAAAATTAAATTTCAAAAATTCTATATAAACATACAGTAAAAATGGTTTTTGCTTTGAGCGCACTCGGTTTAAGAGACATTGAACTCAAAATTTCACATTTCTTATCCCTTTAATACCCTTTTTCATATTTACCCCTTTGTGCACGAATCAGAAATAAAATTGCAAAAAAACTCATCTACTACACATCCGATAACGTGTAACGAACCGACAGCGACTTAAAGTATTTTAACGGAGCTCACTCTGCATACTCGCTTCCAGCCATGCTCAGGTAAAATGGGGTGCGCCTTGCTCCATGTTATACTGTTTGGGTCGGGTACATACAATTTATTTTATGCAGAGAATTTTACAAAAACTATTGTACAAATAAAAAAAAAACCGAATGAATGATGAATTGATACCTATCTGCGGCTATAAGAAACTCTTGAAGAGAAAACAAAAAGGAACCCAAGATGTAATTAGTCCCTGTTCTATACCCTCCCATCCTGCTAAAATATGAAACATTTTCTTTTAGCCCTATATATAATGGATAGCTACTATCTACCTAGCCTTAAGTTAAGTGAACACTAAGAAAAATTAGTCCATAGTACAAAATTTATTGTTTATTTTCATTTAATTTTTAGATAATTATGATATTCCACAAAATCAAAAGTAAAGTTTTTATACATTCATGTTTGCTTCTTCTACTATCATCGTTCATAAACTAGGAGTTTTCTTTTATAATAATTTATGTTTTAATATTCAGATGCGAAAATCGTTATTTTGTTTGTTCGTATTTAATTAGGCATATTTATAGATTAAATTAAGTATAAGGTAGTAGATTGAGTTCATATTTTTAAATTATTTTAATATTAAAATCTAGGTGTTTTAATTGCCAAAACAAAAAAAATTTAAATTTCAAACTTCATCGTTTTGGTTCAGTAAATTCAAAAGAAAAAAAAATGCTTACTTAAATACACAGAAATAAAAATTAATCTAATAATAGATCACATTTTATACCCACTTATGTAAAAAGTAAGTTTTAGAAGAGCAAAAAAAAAATATATGTTAGGTTAAACTAATAATACCAAAAGATTTTAGCAATTAATTTTAATTTCAAGAAACTTAAGAAAAGTGTAAAAAAAAAATAGTTGCCATCTCTTCAAATCTGAAGTTTAACTTTTGTGTAAAATTTCAATATTTTTGTTTTGGTCAATAATTTCTCTCAATTCATTTTTCATGAATGCTTAATAAAAACAAACGTGATATATTTAGATGTCAAATATTGCTACATGTGTACATACATAAATACTTAATATCTTTTTGTAAGTCGAGAGCGACTTTTCAACGCTCTCACCATTGTGGTGAATAAAAACATGTCACTTTATCTGTATGTAAGCTTGTAACAATAATACCAAAATAATTTTGAAGTTAGGTTTAAGTTATATTTATGTATGTAAGTTTACAAGAAAACTAAACAAAATGCATAAAGCCCTAGACATAGAAATTTTACATTTTGTGTAATTTTCTTGAAAATAAAAATTTGACTAATGAACTAAAATAATAATAAGAAATTGGTCTAAATGACTTACATTTTATCTCCCACGACGTCAGCAGGCCTGATGACTCGATGTTGATGTTGGCTAGACATAACTTTATTAAATTTTAAATATATGATTTAATGTTTCAAAGCTTATTTTTTTTTTTTTAAGTTTCGCTCATTTTGTTTACACTTTTCTTTTTGTTTCTTTTTTTAGTTTGTTTACTTTTAAGATAATTTAACCAAATTTAAAGATATTTTATTTTTGTTTTTGTTTTGGGTTTTTTTTTTTTTCTATTATCAATCTGCTAATCCTGGTCCGAGGCATTCACTACGAGAGCGTTGGCTACGAGTGCATGTTTATGCTGTTGCCAATGGTCTAGTCTGGTTGTATTTTGGCCAATACAAAACAGACTTGTTGTCCGTCCAAGGGGCTGCGAGGCACTTAGTGGTTGACAAAAAAACTACGATTCTTCTGGACTAGCCATACTTTTGTAGACTTGTGAAATTATATATGTTATAAAAACATTCAGAGTTTTACAGAGTTGCCAATCATTATTCGTTACTTTAATAAAATAAGGTTTATTTGGGTATTTTGATGAGAATGGATAACAATAAGTTTTACTATGATTATTATCATTCTTGCTATTTTTTATTGTATTATTATTATACTTATGATAATTATTATTATGATTATTATGTATTTTTGTAATTTTTAAACTTATTATTATTATTGGTTTTATTATTATCTCTGTTGTTATGATAACTTTATTTATTATTATTTTTATTATTATGAGTATAATTATTATTATGAATATAAAAAAATCAAACTATAGAAAGAAAATCTCTTTAATCCTCACAAAACGGGTTTTGTTTGACAGAATGGTAAAGATAAAAGCCGAAAAAGGATTAATGTTTATGAAAGCAACATTTTGAACTACCATAGGTCTTTAACATGATATGTACCCAACGTTTTTCCGAAAAGATCTTCTATAACATAGTAACAATTCCCAATTTTTTCTTTTACGCGTACTTTTACTCCAGTAGGAGCTAGTTTAGCATTGAAATGTGCGGCTTGATCACTTTGAGCAAAATTTCTTCGGGTTACTATCTGACCAATTTCAAATGTTCTATTTCTGGACCGAAGATTGTAGGTTTGGCTGTTTTTATTGTGAGCTTTATCCAGATATCTTTTAATAGAAGCTCTAATTATTGGAAAACAATCCTCTCTTTTAGTTTTGGCAGTTGGTTCGGATAATAAATTTAGATTTCTGAGCAGCTTATAGTCCTGTCTATGCGTAAGCATATTTTGTCCAAAAACGACATAATAAGGAGATAAGCCTAGGACTGGTGAATGCTATTTCTCAGCGAACAGTTAATGCTACTTAGATAGGAATCCCACTCACGTTGCTCTTTACAAATATAAGATCTTAGAGCTTCATTTATTGACCTATTCACCCTTTCAGCCGCATTCGATTGTGGTGAATAAACCGCCGTACAGGTGTGAGTTACACCATATTTATTTAAAAACGCTTCAAACTCTCGACTCTTAAATTGGCTTCCATTATCGGTGACGACTGTTTCAGGAACGCCATAACAATCAAACAAGCTATCTTTTAGATAATCAACAATCAATTTAGACGTAAATTTCTTTAAAGGTTTTAAAAAGTAAATTTGGAAAAGTGATCAAGAATTATAAGTATGCCCATGTTTCCCTTTTTTGAGCGTGGAAATGGACCAATCAGGTCTATATACAACCGCTGAAACGGTCTCTCGGAAATAATCTGCTGTCCCATAGGTGGACGTAAGACTTGAGTAGGTGTTTTCGAGGTTCGACATAAATCACAATTTTTGACATATTCTCGCACTTGTGTAACCATTCCTGGCCAATATAATTTTCGACGCAATCTCTCAAGAGTTTTTGCAATGCCGCCGTGAGATGAAGATGGTTGATCGTGAGCAGCGTTAATTGTTTGGTTACGTAGCTCTTCCGGGACGTACAATTTCCATACGCAATCATCGGCATCTTCGTTACCACACGCAAACTCAGTACGATGGTAAATAAAATCATCAATGACTTGAAAGTCCGGAATATTATCAGAACAAAATTTTTCTTTTAACAAATTGTAAGCTTCAGAATTAAAAGCATTGGAACTTAAATCTATTTCAGGAAGTACCTCAAGCTCAATAGTAGCGATTTCATCAGCAGAAAGTTCTACAAAAGATCGTGACAGCGCGTCAGCCACTACATTCTCACTACCTTTACGATGTTCAACCGTAAAATTAAAACCTTGTAACTTGATTGCCCACCTGGCCAATTTTCCAGTTAAATCTTTTTGTCGGAGTAACCAACGAAGACTAGAATGATCAGTAACCACTTTAAATTCTTGACCCTCGATGTACATGCGAAACTTCTTTATTGCGAGTACAACGGCCAAGCACTCCAATTCAGTTACCGAATAATTTCGCTGCGCTTTATTCAGTTTTTGGAACATATAAGCAATTGGTCTCTCATGCCCATTTTCATCAACTTGAGCAAGCAAAGCTCCGACACCAAATTGACTTGCGTCGCATTGAACAATAAAGGGTTTGCTGTAGTCGGGATGAACAAGGAATGGCGCAGACGTGAGTTTCTGTTTTAAATCCTCAAACGAGGCTTGAGCTTGTGGATTCCAAGCGAATTTTTTTTCTTTTTTCAATAGTTCTGTCAGATGAAAAGTTGTTTCTGAATATTCTGAAATGAATCGTCGATACCAACCCGTCATTCCTAAGAATTGTCGAAGCTGGCGAACAGTTTTTGGTACAGGGTAAGCCGTAATGGCTTTCACTTTTTCCGGATCAACTTGTAAAGTGCCATTGTCAACTATAAAACCCAGGAAGTTAACCTGACTTAAGCAAAAAGTGCTTTTCTTGACATTAATCGTTAAGCCAGCTTTTCTTAACTGTGAAGCAACTTCAGCCATATGGCAAAGGTGTTCATCGAAAGAAGACGAAACAATCAGTAAATCGTCAAGATAAACGAAGACATTTGTTTTTAAATTATATGGAATCACCATATCCATTAGTCTACACATTGATTGCGGCGCGTTACACAACCCAAAAGGCATTCTTCTAAATTGATACAACGGCCTGTTTGGCACGGTAAAAGCAGTTTTTTCACGTGATTTTTTTTCTAAATTGATCTGCCAGAAGGCATCTTTCAGATCAATTTTAGAAATGCAATGCACTGGTGGAAGTCTACTTATTAACCCATCGATGCTCGGTATTGGATAAGCATCTTTGACCGAAACATCGTTGAGCTTTCGGGAATCAAGGCAAAATCTTACCTTGCCAGGTTTCACTACCAGAACTGTTGGAGAGGACCATGATGAGTTTTTAGCTTCCTCAATTACCCCTAGCTCTAACATCCTATCGATTTCCTTGCACAACAACTTTTCCATGGCAGGAGAAATGGGATAGAATTTTTGCTTGATAGGCGTGGCATTTCCTGTATCAATGACATGTTCGAATAGAGTTGTTTTTCCTAGACCTTCTCTTTCAAAAGATGGAAATGAATCTATAATGGAATGAAGTTTACGTTGTTGCAATGGTGTCAAAGGAAGGGTAGCTGAATTTACTTCAACACTTGCAACTTCATCAGCTTGAAAACTATTTGATACGGAGATACCAAACATATTCCAAAAATCCATGCCACAAATAATATTTTGAGTTATTGAAAGAACAATCAGAAATTCAACTATGTTGATCTGACCATTATATTTGACCTCGACACTAAATTTGCCAGCAATATTAATAAGTTTGCCTTTGCCCATCTGCAGTTAAAACATTACCGCGAATTTTGGTATATTTATAATCAGAGTTTATAATTTCATTCGCAAGGTCACCACCTATGACACTTTTGTTAGCTCCGCTGTCTAACAGGGACAAGTACTTTTTTCTTAATATCTCAACTTCGGTAAAAGGACGAATATCGTTACTCTTATTCAAAATTGAAGATATAATGTGTTTACGCAAAAGCTTTTTATTTAAATAAAAATCACGTATACGACGAGTAGAACGTTTTATTGGTTTCGTATTTGTGTTTTCTTGAAAGATATTTGCTCTAAGCCGATTGTATTCTTCCATGCGAATATGAAAAGGCTTGATTGGGGACAATCTGGGTACGTAAAGCAGTTCATTTTTAAAAGGTTTAAGTTTGGGTTTTTTAAAATTTTTGTTGGCTCTATTTCCGAAGCGTTTGGATTGGATATCCGTGATGTAATCGACGGACATCCGATCTCGAGTTTTCCGAAATCGAAGAACATTTTTGACATGTCGGCTTATAAGTGTTTAAAGCGCCACACCCGTAACAAAATATTCGACGAGGTACCTTAACACAATCGTGATATTTGTGACCAAGTTCTTCACAATTCCAACATTTTAGGTTGGATGTATCAGAATTTAAATTTGTTGCACTTAACTGAGCAACATTTGAAGAAAAATCATCATTTTCTTCCGCAAAAGCATCACTTTCATGCACTAGTTCTGAAATATTTCTTCTAGGTTGAAAAGATCTTGAAGATATATTTTGCTGAAAGCTTCCAAAAAAGTTTTCATGCCTCTGACATTCTCGTCTCAGCGTAGAAATGTCAGAAATTTTAACATGCAAAAGTTTATGTCTGAGATCAGGTTTTAGATTTCTAAGCATAGTCTCAACCAACTCTGTGTCTGCCATTGGAATTCTGAGCTTATCTGACATATTTGAAATGACATCGAAATATTCATCAAAGGTTTCAGTTGTCTTCTGCTTACGCCTACGAATATTTTCTTTTATATCATAATCAGTTAAATATTCTTTATACTTTCGTCTTAGCGCGTCACAAAGCTCAATCCAATCAAGATGGTCAACCTGACGATGATGTCGCCAATACCAGGCTTCAGCTTTACCGCTAAACAGCATGTGCACATATTGACACAAAATATAAAATTTCCATTTAAGGATTGCGATGTCAGAGCATTTACTCTTTAAATAAAGTCTTCCACTGAGATATCCTCTGGACATCCAATAAATTTAATATGCCAGTTAGAAATCAAGCTTGATATACGATCATTGGTAATCGAATTTTGGTTTGAATTCAAATTTTGGCTTGTACGAACAGTTTGAGGTGGACGAACACTTTGGCGACGAGTATCGTATGGAAGCTCTTGCGGCCAAATTGGTTCTTCCGCTTCACGAGGCTGTGGATTATTTCCTGCTATATTCATGTTACGAAAAAGAGCTTGTAGCTCGTGTGAAACTACAGACGTAATGTTTATACGGAACTCATTTAAAGATCCACGAATCATATCTTGCACTCTTTCCTCACTAACAATATTTGAAGAATTTGTATCACCAACTGTGTTACGTCGAGTGTTACGTGGTGTATGACTAACATTTCCAAGACCAGTGTTATCGGCTTGCAGGTTTGTATTTCTAAATGTTTGAGTATAAGATCGAGTGTTAGGACGGTTTCTAGGAACAGCACCACCTCTGATTCGAGTTGAATTTGGATTCAAGTTTGATTCAATTGAAGGAACTGAGCTAGCCGATTCGGTTTGACAATTAATCAAATCTGAAACCGAGCATACGCTTCGACAAACGGGACAGGAAGTATTAGCATTAAGCCACTTTTTTATGCAATTGCGGTGAAATTTATGCTTACAAGGTGTTTCCACAGTGTCTTCACGTAATTGCAAAGATTCACTGCAAATTGAGCACTGTATGGCATTGCCTTCATCGCCAAGGACATCCAAATTATCATTACTATGCCTTACCGACATTTTTTTTTTTTTTTTTTTAAATTTAAATTATAATCCAGCGATATTATGTTCAAAATTCATGACAGTTAACGTTCGCGAAAAATTAATCAAATTTTAAAAGAAATATATGTATAAATTCGTCACTCATTCTTAAGGACTTATAGGTGAATGTAGCCATCGGTAAAATTCTTCAGATAAATCTTCACCCAAACAGATATCTATGTTATATTCAGAGGAAAAAAAAAATGTAATTAAGTGCAACCATCTTAAATAGGAGTAATTAACCGAAATAATCCGGTCAACAAAATCTCAAACCAATTAAGATGTGTGCTAATTATGTTGAATACTGCTTGACCGAACAGCGTTTGTATCAGCTATTTAAATTGCCGGTTACAAAATCACTTGCAAGATGAAACGAATATGTCAACAAAATTTTCTTAATGTTACGTAGTCAAGAAATGACCAAGTCCTCAATCACAAAAACAATCCCATGGATTGCAACCAAATCTATCCAATTGAAATGTTTCCACATGATTAGTTTTTGTGCTATTGCCATTTGAGTTAATAAAAAAAAATATATGTTTTTGTTTTTATTTTTTTGTTGTTGTTATTGGGGATACCAAAGAGCTTTTAATAAATGAATAGATTCTAAGGGAACTCAAAGTAGTATTAAAAACATTGGCTTGTACCACTCGTATGGGTATGGCCAGTACCACTCGGTAAGGCAGTACCACTCGGTATGGCAGTACCACTCGGTATGGCAGTACCACTCGGTATGGCCCCACGATGGGCGCCAAAAATTTATGTAACGAACCGACAGCGACTTAAAGTATTTTAACGGAGCTCACTCTGCATACTCGCTTCCAGCCATGCTCAGGTAAAATAGGGTGGGCCTTGCTCCATGTTATACGGTTTGGGTCGGGTACATACAATTTATTTTATGCAGAGAATTTTACAAAAACTATTGTACAAATAAAAAAAAAGCGAATGAATGATGAATTGATACCTATCTGCGGCTATAAGAAACTCTTGAAGAGAAAACAAAAAGGAACCCAAGATGTAATTAGTCCCTGTTCTATACCCTCCCATTATGCTAAAATATGAAACATTTTCTTTTAGCCCTATATATAATGGATAGCTACTATCTACCTAGCCTTAAGTTAAGTGAACACTAAGAAAAATTAGTCCATAGTACAAAATTTATTGTTTATTTTCATTTAATTTTTAGATAATTATGATATTCCACAAAATCAAAAGTAAAGTTTTTATACATTCATGTTTGCTTCTTCTACTATCATCGTTCATAAACTAGGAGTTTTCTTTTATAATAATTTATGTTTTAATATTCAGATGCGAAAATCGTTATTTTGTTTGTTCGTATTTAATTAGGCATATTTATAGATTAAATTAAGTATAAGGTAGTAGATTGAGTTCATATTTTTAAATTATTTTAATATTAAAATCTAGGTGTTTTAATTGCCAAAACAAAAAAAAATTTAAATTTCAAACTTCATCGTTTTGGTTCAGTAAATTCAAAAGAAAAAAAAATGTTTACTTAAATACACAGAAATAAAAATTAATCTAATAATAGATCACATTTTATACCCACTTATGTAAAAAGTAAGTTTTAGAAGAGCAAAAAAAAATATATGTTAGGTTAAACTAATAATACCAAAAGATTTTAGCAATTAATTTTAATTTCAAGAAACTTAAGAAAAGTGTAAAAAAAAAATAGTTGCCATCTCTTCAAATCTGAAGTTTAACTTTTGTGTAAAATTTCAATATTTTTGTTTTGATCAATAATTTCTCTCAATTCATTTTTCATGAATGCTTAATAAAAACAAACGTGATATATTTAGATGTCAAATATTGCTACATGTGTACATACATAAATACTTAATATCTTTTTGTAAGTCGAGAGCGACTTTTCAACGCTCTCACCATTGTGGTGAATAAAAACATGTCACTTTATCTGTATGTAAGCTTGTAACAATAATACCAAAATAATTTTGACGTTAGGTTTAAGTTATATTTATGTATGTAAGTTTACAAGAAAACTAAACAAAATGCATAAAGCCCTAGACATAGAAATTTTACATTTTGTGTAATTTTCTTGAAAATAAAAATTTGACTAATGAACTAAAATAATAATAAGAAATTGGTCAAAATGACTTACATTTTATCTCCCACGACGTCAGCAGGCCTGATGACTCGATGTTGATGTTGGCTAGACATAACTTTATTAAATTTTAAATATATGATTTAATGTTTCAAAGCTTATTTTTTTTTTTAAGTTTCGCTCATTTTGTTTACACTTTTCTTTTTGTTTCTTTTTTTAGTTTGTTTACTTTTAAGATAATTTAACCAAATTTAAAGATATTTTATTTTTGTTTTTGTTTTGGGTTTTTTTTTTTTTCTATTATCAATCTGCTAATCCTGGTCCGAGGCATTCACTACGAGAGCGTTGGCTACGAGTGCATGTTTATGCTGTTGCCAATGGTCTAGTCTGGTTGTATTTTGGCCAATACAAAACAGACTTGTTGTCCGTCCAAGGGGCTGCGAGGCACTTAGTGGTTGACAAAAAAACTACGATTCTTCTGGACTAGCCATACTTTTGTAGACTTGTGAAATTATATATGTTATAAAAACATTCAGAGTTTTACAGAGTTGCCAATCATTATTCGTTACTTTAATAAAATAAGGTTTATTTGGGTATTTTGATGAGAATGGATAACAATAAGTTTTACTATGATTATTATCATTCTTGCTATTTTTTATTGTATTATTATTATACTTATGATAATTATTATTATGATTATTATGTATTTTTGTAATTTTTAAACTTATTATTATTATTGGTTTTATTATTATCTCTGTTGTTATGATAACTTTATTTATTATTATTTTTATTATTATGAGTATAATTATTATTATGAATATAAAAAAATCAAACTATAGAAAGAAAATCTCTTTAATCCTCACAAAACGGGTTTTGTTTGACAGAATGGTAAAGATAAAAGCCGAAAAAGGATTAATGTTTATGAAAGCAACATTTTGAACTACCATAGGTCTTTAACATGATATGTACCCAACGTTTTTCCGAAAAGATCTTCTATAACATAGTAACAATTCCCAATTTTTTCTTTTACGCGTACTTTTACTCCAGTAGGAGCTAGTTTAGCATTGAAATGTGCGGCTTGATCACTTTGAGCAAAATTTCTTCGGGTTACTATCTGACCAATTTCAAATGTTCTATTTCTGGACCGAAGATTGTAGGTTTGGCTGTTTTTATTGTGAGCTTTATCCAGATATCTTTTAATAGAAGCTCTAATTATTGGAAAACAATCCTCTCTTTTAGTTTTGGCAGTTGGTTCGGATAATAAATTTAGATTTCTGAGCAGCTTATAGTCCTGTCTATGCGTAAGCATATTTTGTCCAAAAACGACATAATAAGGAGATAAGCCTAGGACTGGTGAATGCTATTTCTCAGCGAACAGTTAATGCTACTTAGATAGGAATCCCACTCACGTTGCTCTTTACAAATATAAGATCTTAGAGCTTCATTTATTGACCTATTCACCCTTTCAGCCGCATTCGATTGTGGTGAATAAACCGCCGTACAGGTGTGAGTTACACCATATTTATTTAAAAACGCTTCAAACTCTCGACTCTTAAATTGGCTTCCATTATCGGTGACGACTGTTTCAGGAACGCCATAACAATCAAACAAGCTATCTTTTAGATAATCAACAATCAATTTAGACGTAAATTTCTTTAAAGGTTTTAAAAAGTAAATTTGGAAAAGTGATCAAGAATTATAAGTATGCCCATGTTTCCCTTTTTTGAGCGTGGAAATGGACCAATCAGGTCTATATACAACCGCTGAAACGGTCTCTCGGAAATAATCTGCTGTCCCATAGGTGGACGTAAGACTTGAGTAGGTGTTTTCGAGGTTCGACATAAATCACAATTTTTGACATATTCTCGCACTTGTGTAACCATTCCTGGCCAATATAATTTTCGACGCAATCTCTCAAGAGTTTTTGCAATGCCGCCGTGAGATGAAGATGGTTGATCGTGAGCAGCGTTAATTGTTTGGTTACGTAGCTCTTCCGGGACGTACAATTTCCATACGCAATCATCGGCATCTTCGTTACCACACGCAAACTCAGTACGATGGTAAATAAAATCATCAATGACTTGAAAGTCCGGAATATTATCAGAACAAAATTTTTCTTTTAACAAATTGTAAGCTTCAGAATTAAAAGCATTGGAACTTAAATCTATTTCAGGAAGTACCTCAAGCTCAATAGTAGCGATTTCATCAGCAGAAAGTTCTACAAAAGATCGTGACAGCGCGTCAGCCACTACATTCTCACTACCTTTACGATGTTCAACCGTAAAATTAAAACCTTGTAACTTGATTGCCCACCTGGCCAATTTTCCAGTTAAATCTTTTTGTCGGAGTAACCAACGAAGACTAGAATGATCAGTAACCACTTTAAATTCTTGACCCTCGATGTACATGCGAAACTTCTTTATTGCGAGTACAACGGCCAAGCACTCCAATTCAGTTACCGAATAATTTCGCTGCGCTTTATTCAGTTTTTGGAACATATAAGCAATTGGTCTCTCATGCCCATTTTCATCAACTTGAGCAAGCAAAGCTCCGACACCAAATTGACTTGCGTCGCATTGAACAATAAAGGGTTTGCTGTAGTCGGGATGAACAAGGAATGGCGCAGACGTGAGTTTCTGTTTTAAATCCTCAAACGAGGCTTGAGCTTGTGGATTCCAAGCGAATTTTTTTTCTTTTTTCAATAGTTCTGTCAGATGAAAAGTTGTTTCTGAATATTCTGAAATGAATCGTCGATACCAACCCGTCATTCCTAAGAATTGTCGAAGCTGGCGAACAGTTTTTGGTACAGGGTAAGCCGTAATGGCTTTCACTTTTTCCGGATCAACTTGTAAAGTGCCATTGTCAACTATAAAACCCAGGAAGTTAACCTGACTTAAGCAAAAAGTGCTTTTCTTGACATTAATCGTTAAGCCAGCTTTTCTTAACTGTGAAGCAACTTCAGCCATATGGCAAAGGTGTTCATCGAAAGAAGACGAAACAATCAGTAAATCGTCAAGATAAACGAAGACATTTGTTTTTAAATTATATGGAATCACCATATCCATTAGTCTACACATTGATTGCGGCGCGTTACACAACCCAAAAGGCATTCTTCTAAATTGATACAACGGCCTGTTTGGCACGGTAAAAGCAGTTTTTTCACGTGATTTTTTTTCTAAATTGATCTGCCAGAAGGCATCTTTCAGATCAATTTTAGAAATGCAATGCACTGGTGGAAGTCTACTTATTAACCCATCGATGCTCGGTATTGGATAAGCATCTTTGACCGAAACATCGTTGAGCTTTCGGGAATCAAGGCAAAATCTTACCTTGCCAGGTTTCACTACCAGAACTGTTGGAGAGGACCATGATGAGTTTTTAGCTTCCTCAATTACCCCTAGCTCTAACATCCTATCGATTTCCTTGCACAACAACTTTTCCATGGCAGGAGAAATGGGATAGAATTTTTGCTTGATAGGCGTGGCATTTCCTGTATCAATGACATGTTCGAATAGAGTTGTTTTTCCTAGACCTTCTCTTTCAAAAGATGGAAATGAATCTATAATGGAATGAAGTTTACGTTGTTGCAATGGTGTCAAAGGAAGGGTAGCTGAATTTACTTCAACACTTGCAACTTCATCAGCTTGAAAACTATTTGATACGGAGATACCAAACATATTCCAAAAATCCATGCCACAAATAATATTTTGAGTTATTGAAAGAACAATCAGAAATTCAACTATGTTGATCTGACCATTATATTTGACCTCGACACTAAATTTGCCAGCAATATTAATAAGTTTGCCTTTGCCCATCTGCAGTTAAAACATTACCGCGAATTTTGGTATATTTATAATCAGAGTTTATAATTTCATTCGCAAGGTCACCACCTATGACACTTTTGTTAGCTCCGCTGTCTAACAGGGACAAGTACTTTTTTCTTAATATCTCAACTTCGGTAAAAGGACGAATATCGTTACTCTTATTCAAAATTGAAGATATAATGTGTTTACGCAAAAGCTTTTTATTTAAATAAAAATCACGTATACGACGAGTAGAACGTTTTATTGGTTTCGTATTTGTGTTTTCTTGAAAGATATTTGCTCTAAGCCGATTGTATTCTTCCATGCGAATATGAAAAGGCTTGATTGGGGACAATCTGGGTACGTAAAGCAGTTCATTTTTAAAAGGTTTAAGTTTGGGTTTTTTAAAATTTTTGTTGGCACTATTTCCGAAGCGTTTGGATTAGATATCCGTGATGTAATCGACGGACATCCGATCTCGAGTTTTCCGAAATCGAAGAACATTTTTGACATGTCGGCTTATAAGTGTTTAAAGCGCCACACCCGTAACAAAATATTCGACGAGGTACCTTAACACAATCGTGATATTTGTGACCAAGTTCTTCACAATTCCAACATTTTAGGTTGGATGTATCAGAATTTAAATTTGTTGCACTTAACTGAGCAACATTTGAAGAAAAATCATCATTTTCTTCCGCAAAAGCATCACTTTCATGCACTAGTTCTGAAATATTTCTTCTAGGTTGAAAAGATCTTGAAGATATATTTTGCTGAAAGCTTCCAAAAAAGTTTTCATGCCTCTGACATTCTCGTCTCAGCGTAGAAATGTCAGAAATTTTAACATGCAAAAGTTTATGTCTGAGATCAGGTTTTAGATTTCTAAGCATAGTCTCAACCAACTCTGTGTCTGCCATTGGAATTCTGAGCTTATCTGACATATTTGAAATGACATCGAAATATTCATCAAAGGTTTCAGTTGTCTTCTGCTTACGCCTACGAATATTTTCTTTTATATCATAATCAGTTAAATATTCTTTATACTTTCGTCTTAGCGCGTCACAAAGCTCAATCCAATCAAGATGGTCAACCTGACGATGATGTCGCCAATACCAGGCTTCAGCTTTACCGCTAAACAGCATGTGCACATATTGACACAAAATATAAAATTTCCATTTAAGGATTGCGATGTCAGAGCATTTACTCTTTAAATAAAGTCTTCCACTGAGATATCCTCTGGACATCCAATAAATTTAATATGCCAGTTAGAAATCAAGCTTGATATACGATCATTGGTAATCGAATTTTGGTTTGAATTCAAATTTTGGCTTGTACGAACAGTTTGAGGTGGACGAACACTTTGGCGACGAGTATCGTATGGAAGCTCTTGCGGCCAAATTGGTTCTTCCGCTTCACGAGGCTGTGGATTATTTCCTGCTATATTCATGTTACGAAAAAGAGCTTGTAGCTCGTGTGAAACTACAGACGTAATGTTTATACGGAACTCATTTAAAGATCCACGAATCATATCTTGCACTCTTTCCTCACTAACAATATTTGAAGAATTTGTATCACCAACTGTGTTACGTCGAGTGTTACGTGGTGTATGACTAACATTTCCAAGACCAGTGTTATCGGCTTGCAGGTTTGTATTTCTAAATGTTTGAGTATAAGATCGAGTGTTAGGACGGTTTCTAGGAACAGCACCACCTCTGATTCGAGTTGAATTTGGATTCAAGTTTGATTCAATTGAAGGAACTGAGCTAGCCGATTCGGTTTGACAATTAATCAAATCTGAAACCGAGCATACGCTTCGACAAACGGGACAGGAAGTATTAGCATTAAGCCACTTTTTTATGCAATTGCGGTGAAATTTATGCTTACAAGGTGTTTCCACAGTGTCTTCACGTAATTGCAAAGATTCACTGCAAATTGAGCACTGTATGGCATTGCCTTCATCGCCAAGGACATCCAAATTATCATTACTATGCCTTACCGACATTTTTTTTTTTTTTTTTTTAAATTTAAATTATAATCCAGCGATATTATGTTCAAAATTCATGACAGTTAACGTTCGCGAAAAATTAATCAAATTTTAAAAGAAATATATGTATAAATTCGTCACTCATTCTTAAGGACTTATAGGTGAATGTAGCCATCGGTAAAATTCTTCAGATAAATCTTCACCCAAACAGATATCTATGTTATATTCAGAGGAAAAAAAAAATGTAATTAAGTGCAACCATCTTAAATAGGAGTAATTAACCGAAATAATCCGGTCAACAAAATCTCAAACCAATTAAGATGTGTGCTAATTATGTTGAATACTGCTTGACCGAACAGCGTTTGTATCAGCTATTTAAATTGCCGGTTACAAAATCACTTGCAAGATGAAACGAATATGTCAACAAAATTTTCTTAATGTTACGTAGTCAAGAAATGACCAAGTCCTCAATCACAAAAACAATCCCATGGATTGCAACCAAATCTATCCAATTGAAATGTTTCCACATGATTAGTTTTTGTGCTATTGCCATTTGAGTTAATAAAAAAAAATATATGTTTTTGTTTTTATTTTTTTGTTGTTGTTATTGGGGATACCAAAGAGCTTTTAATAAATGAATAGATTCTAAGGGAACTCAAAGTAGTATTAAAAACATTGGCTTGTACCACTCGTATGGGTATGGCCAGTACCACTCGGTAAGGCAGTACCACTCGGTATGGCAGTACCACTCGGTATGGCAGTACCACTCGGTATGGCCCCACGATGGGCGCCAAAAATTTATGTAACGAACCGACAGCGACTTAAAGTATTTTAACGGAGCTCACTCTGCATACTCGCTTCCAGCCATGCTCAGGTAAAATAGGGTGGGCCTTGCTCCATGTTATACGGTTTGGGTCGGGTACATACAATTTATTTTATGCAGAGAATTTTACAAAAACTATTGTACAAATAAAAAAAAAGCGAATGAATGATGAATTGATACCTATCTGCGGCTATAAGAAACTCTTGAAGAGAAAACAAAAAGGAACCCAAGATGTAATTAGTCCCTGTTCTATACCCTCCCATTATGCTAAAATATGAAACATTTTCTTTTAGCCCTATATATAATGGATAGCTACTATCTACCTAGCCTTAAGTTAAGTGAACACTAAGAAAAATTAGTCCATAGTACAAAATTTATTGTTTATTTTCATTTAATTTTTAGATAATTATGATATTCCACAAAATCAAAAGTAAAGTTTTTATACATTCATGTTTGCTTCTTCTACTATCATCGTTCATAAACTAGGAGTTTTCTTTTATAATAATTTATGTTTTAATATTCAGATGCGAAAATCGTTATTTTGTTTGTTCGTATTTAATTAGGCATATTTATAGATTAAATTAAGTATAAGGTAGTAGATTGAGTTCATATTTTTAAATTATTTTAATATTAAAATCTAGGTGTTTTAATTGCCAAAACAAAAAAAAATTTAAATTTCAAACTTCATCGTTTTGGTTCAGTAAATTCAAAAGAAAAAAAAATGTTTACTTAAATACACAGAAATAAAAATTAATCTAATAATAGATCACATTTTATACCCACTTATGTAAAAAGTAAGTTTTAGAAGAGCAAAAAAAAATATATGTTAGGTTAAACTAATAATACCAAAAGATTTTAGCAATTAATTTTAATTTCAAGAAACTTAAGAAAAGTGTAAAAAAAAAATAGTTGCCATCTCTTCAAATCTGAAGTTTAACTTTTGTGTAAAATTTCAATATTTTTGTTTTGATCAATAATTTCTCTCAATTCATTTTTCATGAATGCTTAATAAAAACAAACGTGATATATTTAGATGTCAAATATTGCTACATGTGTACATACATAAATACTTAATATCTTTTTGTAAGTCGAGAGCGACTTTTCAACGCTCTCACCATTGTGGTGAATAAAAACATGTCACTTTATCTGTATGTAAGCTTGTAACAATAATACCAAAATAATTTTGACGTTAGGTTTAAGTTATATTTATGTATGTAAGTTTACAAGAAAACTAAACAAAATGCATAAAGCCCTAGACATAGAAATTTTACATTTTGTGTAATTTTCTTGAAAATAAAAATTTGACTAATGAACTAAAATAATAATAAGAAATTGGTCAAAATGACTTACATTTTATCTCCCACGACGTCAGCAGGCCTGATGACTCGATGTTGATGTTGGCTAGACATAACTTTATTAAATTTTAAATATATGATTTAATGTTTCAAAGCTTATTTTTTTTTTTAAGTTTCGCTCATTTTGTTTACACTTTTCTTTTTGTTTCTTTTTTTAGTTTGTTTACTTTTAAGATAATTTAACCAAATTTAAAGATATTTTATTTTTGTTTTTGTTTTGGGTTTTTTTTTTTTCTATTATCAATCTGCTAATCCTGGTCCGAGGCATTCACTACGGGAGCGTTGGCTTCGAGTGCATGTTTATGCTGTTGCCAATGGTCTAGTCTGGTTGTATTTTGGCCAATACAAAACAGACTTGTTGTCCGTCCAAGGGGCTGCGAGGCACTTAGTGGTTGACAAAAAAACTACGATTCTTCTGGACTAGCCAGAAGACTATGAAACTATGCTCATGGCTATTCTGTTAAATCGGTTCGGCAGCATGAATAATTCAATGGTGGTTATGAGGATTGGTATCGCAAACTGCCTCTGGACGAGCAAGGCATCCACGACGGGAGCTTCGTCAATTGGTAGAAGAGCGATTGGCTCTGAAAATTGTATGTAAGGATTACCAAATAAGGTCGCATTTTTGTGGTTTTATTTAGGATACTTTACCTTTTATGCGATTTGGCACAATTACGTGTAAAATATACAAAAAAAAAGAATTGCATATGCCGCTAAGCAATTATTAAGCGCGTTAACCGATTTATATGCAACGAACGAGAATGCAATAAAGATTTTAAGCAGATGCTTAAGATTTATCAGGCTCAATATTAAATTAACTTTGAGTTAAACCAATGTGGCGAAAAGTAAGGTTTTGAAAATTTAGTTCTGACCAACGTGTTCGAGATCCAAAAAGAAAAGGTTTAAATTGCGGATGTTGAAATTGACGTAGGCCTTTGCAGAGAGACATGCTACTTTTCTTGACGTTTTGCTTGTTTCTGACGTTTACTTTTGTAGACTTGTGATATTATATATGTTATAAAAACATTCAGAGTTTTACAAAGTTGCCAATGATTATTCGTTACTTAAATAAAATAAGGTTTATTTGGGTATTTTGATGAGAATGGATAACAATTAGTTTTACTATGATTATTATCATTCTTGCTATTTTTTATTGTATTATTATTATACTTATGATAATTATTATTATGATTATTATGTATTTTTGTAATTTTTAAACTTATTATTATTATTGGTATTATTATTATCTCTGTTGTTATGATAACTTTATTTATTATTATTTTTATTATTAACAATGTTTGTTGAAACAAACCCAGATGACAAGCCGAAGGCTGCAGCGACAAGTATAGACGATGATAAACCAACGACGAGTGCAGCAGCAGCAGCAGCAGCAGCTGAACGCAAGGCTGAAAGTGCAGCAATAAATTCTCTTCGAACAAATTTAACCTATGAAGATGCAATCAAAATGTTTTCAACTGTATCCGATGTACAACGCAGAGCTAAAGATTCTTAATAATCCTGATTATTTAATTTTGATTGGGTTAAGCTAAAAACAAGCCTTTAATAATTTGTTTGATACTAATTTTATTCTATAATTAAAAACAGAATTTATATGGAAAAAAAAAAAAAAAAAAAAAATTATTATAAAGATTGTGATTTGGCACATCAACTTAAAAATATTCTTGCTTGAAACGAAAAAACATCGAAGTTAATGAAATTTTATCATTGCTTTGGAAGTTCAATTTAGCAGAGTGTGCTGGCGTTCGAGTCTAGGAATTCGTATGAACAGGGTTCAATTCCCATCAAGAACACCAAATATTTTTTATTTTTTTAAATTAAAGTTTTTTTAAAAAAATTTTTGGTACTAACACAGCCAAGATTCGAACCCACGTCTTCCGCGCGATAGTCTAGCACGCTTCTATTGAGCTATTGTGTGATATTGTGTTAAATGAATTTTTTTAGATTACAAATGTTTGTGTCATAAGAAATGGGTCTTTTTTCTACAAATGAAGATTTGAGTTGAACAAAGCAAATTGTTCGATTGCAAGAATCATATCTACATTTTCTTAAAACTTGAAAAAAAAAACTTGTAAGCGCCGAGATTGAATGCAAATGATTTTTTGAACGGCGGCATACTTTTCTTTTCATTATATTACTTTATAACGCTATATTTAAAGACTTTATAAAGACAAACCAAAGAAAAATATGATTCGTCTTCGACGTAGGGTTGTACATGTCGCTAACCTAGTGGATAGCGTGCATGCCTATGTAGCGTTAGGCCGCTGGTTCGAATCCGGACATAACAGGAAAGTAGAAATAAAATTTTAAAATATTTATAATAATGGCTTTATAACAACAATCATATGGAAAATAAATTATAATATATAAAAGAAAAAAAAATTACAAATTTAGCTTTTTATATTAATTTTTCGCACAACTCTTTTTTAAGCCTTTGTAAGGAGTATTTTAAAGTCCTTTGAAATACCTCTACCCAAGACATTTATCTTGAAAGTCATGGAGGGGAACATGTCTTTATAACCCATACGCCAAATTGGCCTTATACGCTTCAATAAAGAACATATAAATACAATTCCATGTTTTTGTAATTATCTTTAAAAGGTCTGTAAAAGAACCTATAAATACTGTTTGTGCTACTAGGGGAGCTCTCTCTCTACAAACAAAACTAACGATCTATAATTATATGTCAACTGCCACGTTAACTGGTTGGAATGTGTTTTGCTCAGTGATTTTGTTTTAAATTCATTACTTAAAAGCGCCGATAAAGTTCATTGAGACGCCGGTTTAGCAGATAAAGATGTGTCGCATCTTTTCAGCACTCATTTCTTCGTCTATAAACTAGCAGTTGCACAGTTTTTCCATTATTGAAAATCTTTGGAATTACCTTTACCACAAACTCGCATACATTTAAGTGTCTTGCGTTGTTGTTTTTTTGACGTAGAATTACGTCTAACAGCGCAGTTTGTATGGGGTCGTTTTAACAGATTTTTAAAAGGTCATGCAACGTTTTTGACTAATACTTTAGTGTATACCTAAAGCCTTTAATACTTATCGTTCAAAGATAATATATATACTTAAATATCAGATATATCCTGCGCTGAATGAATATCTAATTTTGGATTTTGTAACTATTATATGAAAGTCAGAAAATAGTTAAATATAAGGAGAAAAATACAGGTTCTTATATGAGAAAGTCGATCATCAGCTGCTTATAATGTACCTGCTGTGCCTGCTGCTTCTTTGTTTTTGTTTCGTTGTTTATGGTTGTATTGTTTTTAATTTGCACGAACTGATTGAATCGTATTAGAGCTTCAGCTTCAGAATGATTCTATGGCCAATCGGATGCAGTGCAATTATCTGAGGTCACAGATAAAAATGGATGATTCTGTGGCCAATCGGATGCAGTGGAATTATCTGCGGTCACAGGTGGGTCTTTGGCACATTTATGGGTTCCATGGAACATTTGGACCAAAATGGATGATTCTATGGCCAATCGGATGCAGTGGGATTATCTGAGGTCAAAGAAGGGTCATTGGTTCTTTGATGGGTTCCATGGAACATTTGGACCAAAATGGATGATTCTATGGCCAATCGGGTGCAGTGGGATTATCTGAGGTCAGAGGTGGGTCATTGGCGCATTTATGGGTTCCATGGAACATTTGGACCAAAATGGATGATTCTATGGCCAATCGGATGCAGTGGGATTATCTGAGGTCACAGGTGGGTCATTGGTACTTTGATGGGTTCCATGGAACATTTGGACCAAAATGGATGATTCTATGGCCAATCGGATGCAGTGAGATTATCTGAGGTCACAGGTGGGTCATTGGCACTTTTATGGGTTCCATGGAATATTTGGACCAAAGTGGATGATTCTAGGGCCAATCGGATGCAGTGGGATTATCTGAGGTCACAGGTGGGTCATTGGCACTTTTATGGCTTCCATGGAACATTTGGACCAAAATGGATGATTCTATGGCCAATCGGATGCAGTGGGATTATCTGAGGTCACAGGTGGGTCATTGGCACATTTATGGGTTCCATGGAACATTTGGACCAAAATGGATGATTCTATGGCCAATCGGATGCAGTGGGATTATCTGAGGTGACAGGTGGGTCATTGGCACATTTATGGGTTCCATTGAACATTTGGACCAAAATGGATGATTCTATGGCCAAACGGATGCAGTGGGATTATCTGAGGTCACAGGTGGGTCATTGGCACATTTATGGGTTCCATGGAACATTTGGACCAAAATGGATGATTCTATGGCCAATCAGATGCAGTGGGATTATCTGAGGTGAGAGGTGGGTCATTGGCACATTTATGGGTTCCATGGAACAATTGGACCAAAATGGATGATTCTATGGCCAATCGGATGCAGTGGGATTATCTGAGGTCACAGGTGGGTCATTGGCACATTTATGGGGTCCATGAAACATTTGGACCAAAATGGATGATTCTATGGCCAATCGGATGCAGTGGGATTATCTGAGGTCAGAGGTGGGTCATTGGCTTATTTATGGGTTCCATGGAACATTTGGACCAAACTGGATGATTCTATGGCCAATCGGATGCAGTGGGATTATCTGATGTCAAAGGTGGGTCATTGGCATTTTTATGGGTTCCATGGAACATTTGAACTAGAATGGATGATTCTATGGCCAATCGGATGCAGTGGAATTATCTGAGGTCACAGGTGAGTCATTGGCACTTTTATGGGTTCCATAGAACATTTGGACCAAATTGGATGATTCTATGGCCAATCGGATGCAGTGGGATTATCTGAGGTCAGAGGTGGGTCATTGGCACTTTTATGGGTTCCATGGAACATTCGGACCAAAATGGATGATTCTATGGCCAATCGGATGCAGTGGGATTATCTGAGGTCACAGGTGGGTCATTGGCACATTTATGGGTTCCATGGAACATTTGAACTAGAATGGATGATTCTATGGCCAATCGGATGCAGTGGAATTATCTGAGGTCATAGGTGGGTCATTTGCACTTTTATGGGTTCCATGGAACATTTGGACCAAATTGGATGATTCTATGGCCAATCGGATGCAGTGGGATTATCTGAGGTCAGAGGTGGGTCATTGGCACTTTTATGGGTTCCATGGAACATTCGGACCAAAATGGATGATTCTATGGCCAATCGGATGCAGTGGGATTATCTGAGGTCACAGGTGGGTCATTGGCTCATTTATGGGTTCCATGGAACATTTGGACCAAAATGGATGATTCTATGGCCAATCGGATGCAGTGGGATTATCTGAGGTGACAGGTGGGTCATTGGCACTTTAAAGGTTCCATGGAACATTTGGACCAAAATGGATGATTCTATGGCCAATCGGATGCAGTGGGATTATCTGAGGTCAGAGGTGGGTCATTGGCTTATTTATGGGTTCCATGGAACATTTGGACCAAAATGGATGATTCTATGGCCAATCGGATGCAGTGGGATTTTCTGAGGTCACAGGTGGGTCATTGGCACTTTTATGGTTTCCATGGAATATTTGGACCAAATTGGATGATTCTATGGCCAATCGGATGCAGTGGGATTATCTGAGGTCACAGGTGGGTCATTGGCACTTTTATGGGTTCCATGGAACATTTGGACCAAATTGGATGATTCTATGGCCAATCGGATGCAGTGGGATTATCTGAGGTCACAGGTGGGTCATTGGCACATTTATGGGTTCCATGGAACATTTGGACCAAAATGGATGATTCTATGGCCAATCGGATGCAGTGGGATTATCTGATGTCACAGATGGGTCATTGGCATTTTTATGGGTTCCATGGAATATTTGAACTAGAATGGATGATTCAATGGCCAATCGGATGCAGTGGGATTATCTGATGTCACAGATGGGTCATTGGCATTTTTATGGGTTCCATGGAATATTTGAACTAGAATGGATGATTCAATGGCCAATCGGATGCAGTGGGATTATCTGAGGTCACAGGTGGGTCATTGGCACTTTTATGGGTTCCATGGAACATTTGAACTAGAATGGATGATTCTATGGCCAATCGGATGCAGTGGAATTATCTGAGGTCACAGGTGGGTCATTGGCACTTTTATGGAACATTTGGACCAAAATGGATGATCTATGGCCAATCGGATGCAGTGGGATTATCTGTGGTCACAGGTGGGTCATTGGTACATTTATGGGTTCCATGAAACATTTGGACCAAAATGGATGATTCTGTGGCCAATCGGATGCAGTGGAATTATCTGAGGTCACAGGTGGGTCATTGGCACTTTTATGGGTTCTATGGAACATTTGGACCAAAATGTTAATTCGAGAGCTCTGATTACACTGCATAGAACCATCACAACGCAAGAACCTGAATATTTGTTTAAAAGATTACATTTTCTACGCTCTAATCGTGGCAATAATCTCGTTCTACCGAGATATACTTGCCTTACGTCTGAACGTCAATTTTTTGTACATACAATTCGTCTCTGGAACTCGCTACCCCATCATATTCAGCAAATAACAAATGCAACGCACTTTAAACAAAGCTTAATAAATTACTTTTCACGTTCATGAAGATTTATGTTTTGAAGTATTCACTTTTTGTTACATTTAAATAAAAATAAGGGTTTGATCGCATTTGTACCAGAATAACATAACTTCGTTACATTTAAATGAAAATACGGTTTGCTTGTTAAACTTCTGTGTAAATATCTTAAACTAAATGTTTTGTATATGTTTTTTTGCTCTATAAACCCTTTATCGTTTTTATCTTTAATTTTTAATTTTAATAATTATTTTCAATTTTCCGATTTCGTATTGTATTTAATAAATGTTATGTATAAGGTTTTTAAGATTCTCAATTTGTTAATTATCAATAATTGTCAATTACTAATAATCTACATGCTACGGTGCTTGCCATAAGACTTATGTCTTGTAAGCACCGTTGTCGAACAAATAAATAAATAAATAAATAAATAAATAAATAAAATGGATGATTATATGGCCAATAGGATGCAGTGGGATTATCTGGTACCACAGGTGGGTCATTGGCACTTTTATGGGTTCCATGAAACCTTTGGACCAAAATGGATGATTCTATGGCCAATCGGATGCAGTGGGATTATCTGAGGTCACAGGTGGGTCCTTGGTACTTTGATGGGTTCCATGGAACATTTGGACCAAAATGGATGCTTCTATGACCAATCGGATGCAGTGGGATTATCTGAGGTCAGAGGTGGGTCATTGGCTTATTTATGGGTTCCATGGAACATTTAGACCAAAATGGATGATTCTATGGCCAATCGGATGCAGTGGGATTATCTGATGTCAAAGGTGGGTCATTGGCATTTTTATGGGTTCCATGGAACATTTGGACCAAAATGGATGATTCTATGGCCAATCGGATGCAGCGGGATTATCTGAGGTCACAGGCGGGTCATTGGTACTTTGATGGGTTCCATGGAACATTTGGACCAAAATGGATGATTCTATGGCCAATCGGATGCAGTGGGATTATCTGAGGTCACAGGTGGGTCATTGACACTTTTATAGGTTCCATTGAACATTTGGACCAAAATGGATGATTCTGTGGCCAATCGGATGAAGTGGAATTATCTGAGGTCACAGGTGGGTCATTGGTACTTTGATGGGTTCCATGAAACATTTGGACCAAAATGGATGATTCTATGGCCAATCGGATGCAGTGGGATTATCTGAGGTGACAGGTGGGTCATTGGCACATTAATGGGTTCCATGGAACATTTGGACCAAAATGGATGATTCTATGGTCAATCGGATGCAGTGGGATTATCTGAGGTCACAGGTGGGTCATTGGCTTATTTATGGGTTCCATGGAACATTTGGACCAAAATGGATGATTCTATGGCCAATCCGATGCAGTGGGATTATCTGATGTCAAAGGTGGGTCATTGGCATTTTTATGGGTTCCATGGAACATTTGAACTAGGATGGATGATTCTATGGCCAATCGGATGCAGTGGAATTATCTGAGGTCACAGGTGGGTCATTGGCACTTTTATGGAACATTTGGACCAAAATGGATGATCTATGGCCAATCGGATGCAGTGGGATTATCTGTGGTCACAGGTGGGTCATTGGTACATTTATAGGTTCCATGGAACATTTGGACCAAAATGGATGATTCTATGGCCAATCGGAAGCAGTGGGATTATCTGAGGTCACAGGTGGGTCATTGGTACTTTGATGGGTTCCATGAAACATTTGGACCAAAATGGATGATTCTATGGCCAATCGGATGCAGTGGAATTATCTGAGGTCACAGGTGGGTCATTGGTACTTTGATGGGTTCCATGAAACATTTGGACCAAAATGGATGATTCTATGGCCAATCGGATGCAGTGGTATTATCTGATATCACAGATGGGTCATTGGCATTTTTATGGGTTCCATGGAATATTTGAACTAGAATGGATGATTCTATGGCCAATCGGATGCAGTGGGATTATCTGAGGTCACAGGTGGGTCATTGGCACTTTTATGGGTTCCATGGAACATTTGGACCAAAATGGATGATTCTTTGGCCAATCGGATGCAGTGGGATTATCTGAGGTCACAGGTGGGTCATTGGCACTTTCACGTGAATACAAACGTGTAGTTCGTGAATAAAAGACACGTGTAGTTGAGGTTCGTGTTTTCATTTGATTTTTTAAAAACACGTGAACACGTGTAACACGTGCTTACGTGAAACTGGAAGTTCTAGTTCGTATTGGTAGCATTGTAAGCATTGGTTCGCATTGGGTTTATGTATGCATTACTGTTCTAGATTACTTAGTGCTCTATTTTGAAACCAGAGGCCATGAACCTCTTTTCAACTCAGTCAATGAACTCAAACTGTTAAATTTAACGAATTGGTTCTGTGATCCGGTTAGATTTAACTCTTATGAAAAAAACGAGTTGGATCATATTTCGTTTTATGCTTTTACCCAATAGATGGCGTAAAATTTTAATTTTTGTTTTTAATGCAAATTAATTTGGATCCCACATCCCACTTGCACTAGCCAGTGTAGTTCGCAAACTATACATCGAACAGAGACGATAGTGTAGCTCGCAAACTAAAAGCGGACAGTGACGAGAGTGGCGCTAATGGAAAGGGCGTGTGCTCAGCCTGAAATATAGTAACCATACGATTTTTTAAAAATCGGTATCTTAATTTTAATTTGAAATTAGCAGTTAAACTGACTGTAGCTCGCAAACTAAATATATATCGGGCAGAGACGAAAGTGGCACCAATGGAAAGTGCATTTGCTTCGCCTTCTTTTCAACTAAGTCAATGAACTCAACCTATCGAACTTAACGAAATGATCGAAAAAATTTGAAATTTTGCTTGTTTCTTTTTGCTTGCTCATTTAATCATACTTACTTTTTAACTTTTTCTTTGTTTTGGCCTCGATAAGTAGTCCATAATTGAGTGTTATTCATTTATTTGTTAATTTTTGGAAGATCAATAAAAATACGTGCAAAATGAACAAAACAATCGGACCAAAGAGACATAGTAGAAGAGGTTACAACTTAAACGGAATTCTAGGTCTACACTTACAATACTATCGAAACTGTTTCTTTTTTCGCTGCTCTTGCTGCTGCTGCTATTACTGCTGTGCGGCTGACTTCTCTGCTTTCTACGTCTCGTCTGTTGTTATCGACGTCTGTCCTCTTCGGGTCCGGATCGCTGCCGTTACGGGCTGCGGGTCTGCGGTAAGTCTGCACCTCATATCGAAATCTCAACACTTAATTAATTTTGATATAAAACACTGCACTTGTTTCACTGATTTTATCTATACTATTATATAAAAGGGTCAGAATTCCTGAAATCGCCTCGAAAAAAGTTTTTGTTCATATTTTTTTTTTAGTGTTTACTAATTAGATATCTATGACCATAGTTATAACTTGACCTAAGAAAAAATTCAAAATATTTTTTTTGTAAAAGTTATTGTAGAGTGTATTTTTTTCGACACTTTCCAAGCAAAGTCTCGCTATTCTCATACAAATTAACCGATTAAAAGAAAACTTAGGGATATCAAAGACAATGAAATTAACTGTAGTTCATTGTGAAAAAAGGTTAAAAAAAAAAATATTTTTGCATAACTTTGCGAAATTTTTTTTACTAAATGTTAATAGTTTTAACTGTTCTGCGCCTTTAAAAAATTTTAAAATAATACATGTATTACAATTAATTCATAACAAATCGAAATCCGTCGAAAAAAGTCTAGAGCAGTAATTATTTTAGAAATTATGGCGAATACAACGTTGTGTCTCACAGCCAATTTACACTTCACGTTTTGTTTTCTATAAGCATCATCATGGACTCTTTCTTTATATCTAAGAATAATAATACGAAATAATAAATTGTTTACAAATTTACTTCTAAGGATTCGTCGAAACCTTTTACAATGAGTTATGTATTATAAACAAATTACAGTAGTTCATAAATAACAACATGTAGCACTTGAGAATAGTGAGACTTTGCTTGGAAAGTGTCGAAAAAATACACTCTTCAATAACTTTTACAAAAAAAACCATTTTGAATTTTTTCTTAGGTCAAGTTATAACTATGGTCATAGATATCCAATTAGTAAACACTAAAAAAAAAATATGGACAACAATTTTTTTCGAGGCGATTTCACGAATTCTGTACCAAAAATGAAACTCCAAGATTCGCTTTTTTCATGTATGTCATTCAGGATCTCCGGAACCACTGTACTGACTTGAATGAAATTTTCACTAATCGAACAATAAATTATTCTAGGCTGTTTTTGTATCCTCAGAGTTTTAAGTTATTAAAAAGCTCAGCAGTTTTTGGCCAATATTCTTACTTAAGTTAATATTTTTCATCAAATTATTCGCTTTATTTCCATATGCTGCCTACACCTTAACAGTAAGGTGGGTATGATGTATGAGCAAATGAAAGATCTTGCCGTTTCCAACAAAATAGTCAGTGCTGACATGTATCTCAGATCAATAGTTTTTCCGTAAAATTGATATTTTAGTTAAAAATTTATTAATTTTCCTTCAAATTTCTTGCAAGTAGGTCGATTGTTGATAGCTTCGATGGCTATCGTTGTTTGCAGCGCACACATTGTTGCTTCGCATTGTTGATTTCGCTGCCAAATGCTGCAACATGCTTCGTGCAGAAATTTAAGCCAAATCGATGAACGAGAAGGAGATAATTTAGTTGCGACTGCGAAATCGACTGGTTATGGTGTGTTGATTTGCGGCTACGCGCTGTTTTAAAAATAAATAAAGCAACATGTTTTTATATTGATTGAATTGAAAGAAGTGTTAAACATTAATATTTGCTTTATAAAGGTATTTGCATTTATGTCTTTGCTTTATTTTTTTTCAATTGGAATTTCTTATATTAGAAATTTTTATGAGTTTTTCGTTTGTTGCTGTAATCATTAATTGCAATGGGAATTTTTTCTGTACAAATAAAAACAGCAAAATTGTTACTCGCTCTCTACTGTGTGAAGAACAGTAAAGCTACTTAAAAAGGGGAATCGAAATTTGTTGTTAAAATTGAAGGCTCAAATTAAAGAGCATGACGTTTTGAAGTGCATTTGCCTTAAAAGGATACAATACAAAGATTCACTTTAGGTTTTTTTATACTATGTATATTCATAAGCATTTCATGGGTTTTCGATATGTTTATTTTTAAGCATTATTAAGTGAAAGAATTCTTTTTGTATTCATTTCCCAAAAGTTTAATATTTTAACAAGGTATGATTTTTTTCGTATTACACACATTATTTTTAACACATCTTAGTTTTGATATAAAATACAAACCAAATTGTATCTCTTTTGACCAAACATAAGCTTATGTATGGAGTTTAAATTTTTGGGTTGCATGTGAGGTGGGCGTGTTCTGTTTTGAAATAAAAAACATATCTACGCTAAAATTGCATCTCCGTGGGTCAAATATAAGCTTATATAAAGATTTTTAAATTTTTTAATTGTATCCATTGACAGGTGCAGATGTCCCAATTTACGAAGAAAACTTTGTTTTGTCTTAACATGTAAACGCACAAAATTTGATATCTGTAGGCTTAACATAAGCTTATGTGTGGAGCTTTAAATATTTGGGTTGTAAGGGAGGTAAGCGTGTCCATTAGACCGTATCGAAAAAATACATTTCGCCACACACCAGCTAATCTAAAGCGTTATTGAAAGAAAGTTTCGAAAAAAAATTTTATTTTTTTTTGACCGAACGTAGGGGTCGCGCATCGACATATTTCTTTATAACTTCGTTATTTACCGACCGATCTGGAAGATTGATATGATCGAAATTTAAAATAGCGGCAACAATTGCAGAATGATTCGGAACACCTAGAAAAAAACTTAAGAAAAATTAACAAAAAATCTATGTTAGTTTACCTAAGGGCTTGGTCTGTTTTAAGCCTACAAAGTTCTTGGATATGACAACAAAGTTTAATCTTCTTAGTTATCGAATTTTATATTTATGGCGAATTAATGGTGAAAACTATTAGTTGTAAGCACATTTTCACAAGTAGAATTGCACTCTTGGGAAGTAATTTAATTGATTGGGAAGTATTATCTATACATTCTGATGATTAACATTGTAAAATGTAAAAAAATTATTGATTGATAACTATTTGCATCTTCCTTGTTCTCAGTGTTTATGTAATTTTCTTTTTTTGCTACCAGCCATACTTTGAGTACTTTATACATGAATTTAGTTACTTTTACAAAATTGTGCTTTGTGAATTTAAAAATTTTGTTTTTTGTATAAATTATCAAATTTTTCATTTTAAAACCATTTTCAGCTCACACAAAAACTTTTGTTATTATAGATAGTTATTTCATTCAGTACATTTATTATTCACAAAAGCCATTTTAGATAATTTAACTATGGTTTTTTTTCTCGGTGTAAGAACGTTTTCGGTGGATATTTTATAAAAATTATACGATTTGACAAAAAATTTAAAATTTGCAAAAACATTTAATAAAACAATTTTTAAAATATTTCTAGCGAAAATAGCGAAAAATGTCTTTCATAAAAAATTAATGATTTTTTTATGGGCTTTCCATTTCTGAAACCAAAATGGCACGTTAAGATGGTAGAAACTGAGGTCCGGTGGGTCAGTACTATAAGCGGTCAACTGAGGTCAATGAGTTCTAGAGACAAAAAATAGGTCTTCCTGAGACAAAAACAAAAACAAACAATTCTTTAAGATCGGACGGTAAATACCGAAGTAATAAAGAAATATGTCGATGCGCGACCCCTACGTTCGGTCACAAAAAAAAAAACTTTTTTCGAAACCTCCTTTCAATAATGCTTAAGATTAGATGGTGTGCGGCGAGTTTTTTTTTCGCCTATAAGGCGAGACGGTCTAGTGTCCATGGGTGAATTCCAAAAATATTCAAAAGTGCAGGTCTTGAATCCATTTCAATATGTCTACCAAAATGGAGTTATCTCAACTGCTTCTTATTCTATGCTTATGGACAACACACAGACGGACGTATAAACAGAAATAGATAAATCGACTCACCTGACACCTGATCAAGAATATATGCACTTTTCTATACCGGACTCGCTACTTTCTATACGTTACAAACGTTTGCAGAAAGCTAATCACCTCACCTTATATTTTTATGGTTTAAAAATTGTTTCAACTTGCAGTGTAAAAGAGCTTGGGTTTGTTTAATGACTCATGAACTATATCATTGATTTAAAGGAAATTTTCACTTAGAATTTTAAATAATTAAAAAGTTAAAATATCTTCTATCTACGATTTTAAACAATTGCACGGTGAGACGACTAAAAAGCACAAGCAAACCTTATAGAAATTCTTAAAGAGGAACATGTTGTGAGTCCATCGCACCTTGTCAGACTTCTCAATGTCGTCACAATTTTTTGTAATTAATTTTTTAAATTGAAGTGTTCAAATTTTGTTATGCCGACTTTCATTGAATTTTTACAGCCATTTACCTTGTCGGAAATAAAAACTAAATTGCACTTCTTTTCAGTAGAATTTCACGTTGAATAAGGCTGTATAAAAATAAATTTGATTTAATACACAATGAAGCGTGTAGCGAAGCAAATTCTTTAGTGTTTCGTTAATTTCACAAAAAAATGCATGTTTCTATGAATTTTTTTGACATAATGTTGCATGAAAAACATTATTATTTTCACAAAAACTCATTGCGCGTAAATGTACCTTTTCATTGAACTCAAAAATATCAAAATCGGTTGAGAATTAGCTGATTGGTGGCAATTTGAACGTTTTTTTTTCGTCATAAAACACCGATTCCCTTGTATAGGCTTGCTTTCGTACAAAGTGTTGTCATTTCGTCAAATCTTAACCGATTTTGGACATCTTTGAGTCATTGGAAAGAAGGTATGGTAAGTGACATTGTCAATATAGAACTTTAAATTACCGTCAATGTAGAACCCGCTAAATTTCGCGTAACAGCTGTTTCAGTACCCATTTTTTTAAGTGAAACTTCTTTGACGGCGAGTGAAATTTCAAGGTCATTTTTCGTGACGCTAGGCTAACGTTTTCAATTCATATGAAAATTAAAAAAAAATTACTGCCGCTACCGAGAATTGAACCCCGAACATCGTCGCCTTTGTGACGGAATCTATACGTTTACGCCACGTAGGCACATGACAAATAGCCAAACAAAATGTAATCAAAACTGAACGCGTAACATAATGAAAATAACATAATTAACATTAACATTAGATTAACATTAACATTACATTATTAACATAACCGTAACATTAATTTTCATCCTACAAGAATGCACGGAAAAAAAAATGGAAAAATAGCTAAAACAGGAGCAGAACGCGTTCGTGAATATAGAGAGCGAATTATAGCTCTTAAGAATACAGCCGCAGCTGGGTCTGCAACTAATGATGAAGGTAAGGTGATTGCAACAACGGCTGAGTTTCAAAATGCATTTTTACGAAACATCAGTGTATTTTGGTGAATCTACAAAGAACCAATCCCCAAAAAACACACTGATGCATCTCAACAAAATTTTAAAGCCAACCAAGTTGATGCACTCAACAATCAACGTTCGCTGCTTTATGAGGCCCTCTTTCAACATAGCAATTATTATGATCAGGAAGCAGGAGGTAATAATGAACAAGATTTGCCTCTGCTTTCGGAGGTTCCTTCAAAGAGTACTTTGCAAATGCAATCCAGCATTCAAAAAGTTACAATGTTGAGAAGACATTCGAAAGCAACTAAAACACCAACTGAACTAAAACAAGTACCGAAAATAACTGTTATTTTACAATTCTCAAATGAAAAAAATTGTCGTAAGACATTTTCAAATATACCATTATGTTACAAATGTCCTCAGCCTCACGAATATTAAGTCGCTTTTAAATTTGAAACTGATTCTTTAAAAGTTAATTTCTTGCCTAGTATATTTCGAGGAAAAATAAAGGTTACTTTTGACTTTTATTTTATCGGTCAAAAATAGCAGTTATTTTGAGACTTTAATTTTTTCGGTCAAAAATATCAAGCAATTTGTGTTTTCTTAAAGGCTGCTTGACAGATTGAACTGTTGACACCATGTGTAAAATGTCTCACCGATGAGATGAAAATAATAATATCAAAATTTTTTTATCGGTAAAATGACTTGAACAAATATAAATTACCTGATATTTTTGACCGAAAAATAAACGGCAGAAAATAACTGTTATTTTTGCCCAAAAAAAATATAAGGCACAAAAAACTGTTATTTTTGTCGGAAAAAATAAAAATTAAGATATAAAAGTTAATATGTGACATTTTCGACAAAAACCATATTCGGTACGGTCCCTGGATGCAAATATTGAATCAACAAATTATTATTCCATTTCGTATTGATTGAATTTCTTTTCAGATACTTTCTCTCTCTATTTCACACTAAAATCTCTATTATTTCTTACTGTTAAATAAGTTTCACTTCTGCCACGAGTACGTTGCTACACGCGAGTTTTTTTTTTTGTATTTTTTTATGTCACTTACCATACCTTCATTCCAACGACTCAAAGATGACCAAAATCGGTTAAGATTTGACGAAATGGCAACACTTTGTATAATAGCAAGCCTCTACAAGGGAATCGGTGTTTTATGACGAAAAAAAAAAACGTTAAAATTGCCACCAATCAGCTAATTCTCAACCGATTTTGATATTTTTGAGTTCAATGAAATGGTACATTTACGCGCAATGAGTTTTTGTGAAAATAATAATGTTTTTCATGCAACATTATGTCAAAAAAATTCATAGAAACATGCATTTTTTTGTGAAATTAACGAAACACTAAAGAATTTGCTTCGCTACGCGCTTCATTGTGTATTAAATCAATTTATTTTTATACAGCCTTATTCAACGTGAAATTCTACTGAAAAGAAGTGCAATTTAGTTTTTATATCCGACAAGGTAAATGGCTGTAAAAATTCAATGAAAGTCGGCATAACAAAATTTGAACACTTCAACTTAAAAAATTAATTACAAAAAATTGTGACGACATTGAGAAGTCTGACAAGGTGCGATGGACTCACAACATGTTCCTCTTTAAGAATTTCTATAAGGTTTGCTTGTGCTTTTTTTTTTGGTCGATTTCGTCACACAGTGTTGTTGAACATGTAACATGATATCTCACTAATTGCCTTATTTTTCATTAGGATTTGCTTTATTTGAATTGATATATAGATAGTCAATGCAATATTTATATAGACAAACTGAAGATCTTTTCGTACTATAAAAAGAAGTCAAAAGTAAAGTCATACTTCTTAAATAAATGATTCGATGCTTATCAAAGTCGACTAAGTCTAACGGTTAAAATTTTTCTGTTTTTGCTAAAGCACAAACGATTAAGAAATAATTATTATTGAAAAAAGGAAATTATCGATATTGTCCTTCATTTGGTACAAAACCACTGTAACGAGTTTTATTTCAAAGGCTGAGGTATAAAATAAAAAAGAGTAAACGTTTTTCAAAGTTGCCCTTTAATTTTTCGCGGCTATTTCGTGATCAAATAAAATATGTTTTCAGTATGGTTAGAAAACTATAAAATTTTATAATAAATCAAATACAACTTCAATCATAAATTTCTAATCGCAAACACACAATAACATTTTTTACACAGGGTCGGTATGTGTTATTTTAAAAAGCTATGTAGGTTATTTTTAAGGTTTGTACAGTAACAGAACTTACATATGTTAATCGAGAATAATAAGAACGAATAAATCTCCTAAACGAAAGAGATATTCGTTCATTTTATGAAGTAATGCTCGGATAATATTGTTTTTTTCTGCGATTTCGGGCGTTTGTAAAAAAGCTTCTTTAATAAATCATTGTTTTGGCATAAGTTGCAAGTTGTACAATTGCGCACGAATATTTGAGTGCAACTTCGCGGTAACATGAAAGCTGGTACCTTTACTTTCGAATTTGTATGCAATGGAGTTCGGTAACGTGTTACCAAATTTATTTAAAATGTGTTCAAGGGTATTATTCTGACTGGTCCAGCAAAGGAGAAAATGTTTTAATGCCTCGAATCTCTTTGATTCCCTCACATTTAAGGGGGATTTAAGTTTACAATTCTGTACCAACGAGTTTTACTTTGACAAAAAACAAAGCACAAGGTCCATCCTTTTAAATGTCCGTGATTATCTAATGCAGGACTGTTTTTCCGTAATATTTTGGTCTTTTTAGGAAAGGAAATCCATCCAAGCAATTTATTCTTCCTAATATAAAAAATCAACCGAAAATAATGTACTTATATAAGTTTGAAAATAATTTGAATTTTGAATCGATAAGACAATACTTAAACAATAATACAACAAGTTACATAAGACATTGTTTCTTATATTAAAACATATCGCGAGCAAGGCCGCGGAGGGTTGCTAGTCTTAATATAAATAAAAATAAACAAACCCGAAACATTGAAGTTTGTTTGTTGCTCGTAACTAATACATATGCAATAAACACATGCTGAAACTGTGCTGTCAAAATATACGTTCCACATCCCACGCAACCCAGCAAACATTGTTGCCAAAACGTAACCCACCAAACGTTTAACTTAAACTGCAACAATTATCTCTGCTATCGGCTGATGAATGCAAATGTCAACATCAACATCACTTAGAATTACGCGTGAGCAATTGCGCCAACAGCTTGCCCCTCGTAATAGGGTTGAACACACGCCGAAAGTAGAGAGTGGCAGCTCATTTTCATATAGTGCAGCACTCATCGCCGTGGAAGAGCGCCTGATTGCAAAGTTGAAGGAAGAAATTTTGCAGCTTGAGGATCGACTCCGGCAACATTCGGACAACAACCGCGAGCAACTGTCGACTGAGTTATTTTACGTTGAGAGTAAGCTGAGTAATGAGCTCAAGTGTGAAGTCGCGTCTATAAGAAATAAATTTATCGAGCACAACGAAAAAATCTGCTCACTTGAGCAACGCATCGAAATTTTAACTTCCCGTTGTGACGTATTATCCCATGAATTAAAGCGATACTCCACCTCAGGAAACAACAAAGAATCGTCTTCTGATGCCGTTATTAACAACACGCATCTTGAGTCGCAGCTGAACGGTCTTACTGAGCGCTGTGATCAACTCGCTCTGCAGCTGAGTGAAACAAGCAACAACAACAACGACGCTATTGTTTTTGGAATTCCCTTTGTGGAAGGAAAAAGTCTCAGAAGCATTTTTAATCAAATATACCGCTCTATTGATTTCCTCGCACCGCAATTATGTGATATTTTTCGCACAAAGAAGTCGGAACAGCATCCAAATTCTGCGGTCATTATTAAATTTTATACCCCCTTTGATCGCACCGAGTTCTTCGCGGTTTTGCTGACTATAGAAAGAGAGCCAGAGCCGCAGTAACGCTAAGAGGTGCTAGTTTTGACTCCGACTTCAAAGTTTTTATCTTTGAAAGTTTACCTGGTGAGGTCAGGAAAATTCTTGAGGCTGGTATTAAGCTTAAACGCACCAAGAAGCTTTTTAACGTTTTCTCCATCCGTGGTGTGGTTCATGTCAGAGCTAACCATGGTGATACCGCAGTTGCTGTCCGAAGTGAAGCTGAGCTTATGTCGCTGGCGTCGAATAATGCTTCCTCCACAGCTACTGATGTTATTAAGATCCCTTACTAATTCTATATTCCTCTTTCTTTTTTCTGTATCAACATTTTATTCTGTCTTGTTGTCTTTCTCTATTCTTAAAAATCTATCCTTCCCCTAGTAATCTTGCTACTTCATGGCTTTTAATAGAGTTTAGTTGCTCGTCTGACCTCTTATTGTCTAGATTCTGACTCATTCAGTGGCGTTGATGAAAAACGTAAGCTTCTAATTAACAATCTATGTAATAAATGTGACGGTCTCTCCATTGTTCACTTCAATGCGCGTAGTTTGAATGTATCAAAACTTGACTATATAAAATTTGTATTTGTCAATTCTAATGTCGATGTCATCTGTGTATCTGAGACGTTGTTCAATACTGATATCCCAAATAGTTTTTATAATATTGCTAGTTACACTCTTTTAAGAAATGACAGGATTGGCCGCAAAGGGGGTGGAGTTGCGGTTAACTGCAAAACTTCTCATAATTCTTAACTTATTAGTAAGTCCCTCAGGTCTGAGATAGAGTTTTTGAATATTGAAATAACTAACAATTATAGTGCCAAGTTGCTTATTTTTTGTGTTTACAATCCACATAGATCTTTTAGTTTTGAACCATTCTTTAGTGACCTGAATCAACGTTTAATAGATTTTGATTGTTTTGCGATTTGTGGTGATTTCAATGTTAATATACTTAGTAAGTACAGTGTGACAGAAGGTCTCAATGACCAATTAGGTGCAGCTGGAATGACTATTATTAATTCCTCATATCCAACGCGCTTTGCGCCTTATGTAAACCTTAGTTTAATTTATCTCTTTATTTTGTCTGATGTCTCCTTACTTTTATTTTTTGATCAAATTTCTTTTATATCTGATCATGACCTGCTATTTTGTGCTATAAATTTCAAGTCTCGTTGTGTTTCCTCTCAAGCATCTGTTACGTATCATGATTTTAAGTGCATTGATTACACTCGGTTATATGATTATTTGTCTAGTATCTGTTGGAATGACTATTGGTTTAGTCAATCTGTTGATGATAAGTTAAATGTTCTTGTTTCACACGTTATATATGCTTTTGATTACTTTAACAAACTTTATGTTAAATGGAAAAGAAACCCTACTAATGAAAACTGGGATATATACAAACGTGCACGCAATAATGCTGTGTCCATTATTACATTATCTAAAAAAAGGTTTTCTTTAAAAAACTAAATTGTGCTCTTCCTTCTAAAATTCTTTGGAGGAATATTCGTTCCTTAGGTGTATATAGTAATGATGATCAAAAATGTGAAATTGAACCTAATAGTCTTAATAACTTTTTCTGTTTAAATCAACAGCAAATTTTATTGTTAATCAATGTAATGTCCGTAGCACTTATAGCCCCCCAGTAAATAATCAGTTTTCTTTTTGTTGTGTTGATGAAAATGATGTCATATTGTCTATTATGAAAATAAAGTCAAATGCCATTGGTAGTGATGGCATTCCTTTGCGTTTTATCAAAATTATATTGCCGTTTATCATTAGACCCCTCACTCATGTAATCAATCACTGTATCATGCTTTCCCAGCTCTTGGAAGCTTGCTTCAATAATCAAAATTGCTAAAGTTAGTAATGCTTCATCTATGCTAGATTTTAGACCCATTAGTATTCTGTGCTCGTTCTCTAAAATCTGTGAATCCTTGATGTGTAAACAAATTAATGAATACTTAGAGTCTCATAAACTGCTTTCACCGTACCAATCTGGTTTCCGATCAGGACACAGTTGCGCTACTGCTATGCTCAAGATTTAAGACGATATTCGCTTAAATTATGACGCTGGTAATATCACACTCCCTGCCTTTTTGACTTTTCAAAAGCTTTTGACAGTGTTAATCATTATCTTTTAGTTCGGAAACTGAAATTTCTATTTGGGTTCAGTAATGGCGCTGTTTCTTTTATTGAAAGCTATCTTAAAGCTATTCTTGGACCTTTGCTATTTAGTTTATTCATTAATGACATTTTTACCACATGTAATGAAATGACGATGCATGCATATGCCGACGACATTCAATCATATTCTTCTAACCGCATTGGACTACTTGAGGATTTTGCTGTAGACTTAATGAAGACTTGAGTGCTTTTTCTATATGGGCTTCTGAAAATGACCTCTGCCTGAATGCCAATAAATCGTTTATTCTTCCTTTATCTAAGGATAAACTTGACTTCAACCAGATTCCGACAATTTTTCTTAATGGCAATCATTCACAAATAGTTGACAAGGTGAAAAATTTAGGTTTTAATATTAATTCTAAACTAACTTGTACTGACCATGTTAATTCCATAATAAAAAGAATAAATTATACGCTTAGGTGCCTGCGGTTAACGTCTAAGTTTACTCCTACTTTGACCAAAAAAAGACTCGTTGTTCAACTTATTTTACCCATAACAACTTACTCTGAGTTGGTTTACAGTAAATTGGACTCGCACTCGGAGCACAAAATTCTTGTTGCGTTTAATGACCTGACTAGATATATATTTGACTTAAGACGTTTTGACCCTGTATCTGTTAAATGTAAGGAAATTTTAGGATGTAGCTTAATAGGATATTTAATTGCTAGAAACTGCATATTTCTGCACAAGTTGGCAATTAATAAGACACCGTCATACTTTTTTGAAAAACTTCGCTTCAGTACATCGAGTAGAACATCTAATTTTTAACCGACTTCAAAAAGGAGGAGGTTCTCAAGTTGGTTGGTTTCTCTGTTTTTTTTTTGTTTTTTTTTTTTGTGAATGTATGTACATCGATTACTCCTAAAGTACTTGCCTGATTGCCGTAATTTCTTGTCAACACTTACAGACCATCAACGCGGAGGTGCCCGTCTATGAAAATGGGCGGTATTCGACAAAGGGGCGTGTCGCTATATGAAAAACATTGTATCTCAGTAAATATTGCCACAAGGGTAATAAAATTCACAGTAAAATTAGAAAGGCAGGCACAAACATAAAAAATTGCGATCACTTAAGTGGGAGTAATTTTAAAAAAGGGTGTGGCAATATTGTAAAAACTCTGTATCTCAAAAAAAATTGACACTAGAGTACTGAAATTAAGTACAGAGGTAAGCACAATTATTGAAAATTACTGTAAAAAAAGTGGGCGACTAGTTATGCGACTAAGGGGTGTGGCAATACAAGACAATTACTGTATCTCGAATAATATTGACACTAGGATACAGAAATTTACTACAGCGGTAGGCTCAATTACAACAAATTTTTGTAAAAAAAATGGGCGTTATCGGAAAAAGGGGAGTGGCAATAGTAAAAAACAATGTATCTCGAATACTTTTGACACTAGGATACTAAAATTTAGTACAGAGGTAGGCACAAGTATAACAAATTTCTACAAGTAATGTGGGCGGAATTCGATAAATGGGCGTGTCACTTTAAGAAAAACACTGTATATCAGTAAATAATGACACTAGGATACTGACATTTACAGCCAAAATGCAAGGTTCGGTACAATTATAAAAAATTACGGTCAATTAAGTGGGCGTTATTCGACAGAGAGGTGTGGCGATATTAGAAAAACTCTGTAGGAAGAGTGAATTATAATTAAGTATGATCAATAAAGTACATAGGCGGGATTTGAAAAAGGGCGTGACACTTTAATAAAAATTGTTAAAAGGCAGAAATTGAAAATAACTAACAAAGCAGAAATTAGTAAAACTAAATATTTAATAATAAAGTATAGAATAAAAAATTTAAAAGAGTATAGAATAAAAATCGACAGAAAAAAAGCATTTTCAAAATTATGAGCTTAAATACTTGTGTTTACGTAGTTTACAAACTACTAAAATTCTCTAAAAAGGAAGAAATAAAAACTTTTTAACAAAACAAAAACCTACTCCAAAATCACTACAAAGTAAAAAATAATTTTAAATTACTTTTCCTATTAATTGAGGTAAAATTTGACAATTTATTTATATAGAATATTATATTGGAAATCTTATTATTATAATTTTTCCTTATTTGTTTTATTGTTATCATAAATATATTATTTTTTTTATGATAATAAAAGCTTCGATACTCTTGCTTACAGTCTAAGCGGCTGTTTTTCATCAACGCCATCAAGCTCTGGAACTCGCTTCCATCAATAATTAAAAATATTGTTAGCACGAGCAATTTTAAGTCTTCTATTTTAGACTATTTCTCTAACCTCTAATTTTCTTCTCTTTATTTTCTATGCTGCTTTGAATACTTAATTTTCTCCTTTTTTACTTAGTTAAGTTAATTTTTCAAATCTAAATATACATATTTCCCCCTTTCTCTTATTTTTTAAATAAATTTTTAATAAATTGTTTTTGTTCTGATAAATCTTTAAGTATTAGCTTTAAGCTTTGTTTGTGTTTCCTGTTGATTATTATGTTCTTAAATCTTAAATTTTAAATTTTTTAATTTTTAAATTTTTAATTGTTGTACGCTAAAAGACCTTTATTGATCTTACTGTACTAATTTTTAAGTCAAATAAATACAAATACAAATACAAATACAAATAAGTCAATAACCATGCCCGTCCTACTATACGCATCACAAACCTGGACTTTGAGCAGCTCTGATGAAAGGACTTTGGGAGCGTTCGAGAGAAAAATCCTTCGCAAGATCTATGGTCTAATCTATGTCAATGGCGAGTACCGAATTCAATGGAACCACGAGCTGTATGAGCTATATGCCGACATCGATATAGTCAAGCGTGTTAAAATAGAGCGGCTTCGTTGGCTAGGTCATGTTGAGATAATGAACGACGAAGCTCCAGCGAAAAAGTATTGGATTCGGTACCCAGCGGTGGCCAACGCAGACGAGGAAGACCACATCTCCGTTGGAAAGACCAGGCATTGATAACCTGACAACGCTTGGAGTTTCCAACTGGCGCCAGCAAGCGCACGACAAAAGAGACTGGCGCAAATTCTTAGACGAGGTCAAAACCAACCAACGGTTGTTAGCGCCATCTAAGTAAGTAAGTAAGACAGAACAGTTCACAGGCGGCTTGACAGCATAAGTTTAAGAGCGCGGCGCCCAGCCAAAAACCCTTGCTTGTTCTTCGAATGAAAAACAAAGGTTGGAATGGGCTTTATCTAATAAAAATTGGTCTGAAATGGACTGGGCTCAAGTCATATTTTCAGATGAGTCTAAATTAAATCTCTTCGGAGTAGACGGAAATGCCATTGTGCGGCGCAGAAAGGGCGAACGATTTTCTGAAAAATGTGTATTGCCTACAGTTAAACATTTTCCTTATGTAATGGTCTGGGGAGCGATAACAAGATACGTTGTTGGAAAAATAATCATACTGGAAGGTTCCGTTAATGCTGCAAAATATATTGACATCATCAATAAAGGCGTTATTCCTACCTGGGAGCAACTTTCCGAACATCAGGCTGTTATCCATTTGCACGACGATTCGGCACCGTGTCACAGGGAAAAAACTGTAAGTGTTAAATCTTTTTAAAGACTAGTATTTTTATAATTTTATGTTTTGTTACAAATTTCAGGTGTTAAATCATAAAAATTCATCAGGCTGAAAATTCATTCGACATGTTTGTCTTGGCCAGGAAATAGCCCTGACATTAATCCTTTTGAAAATTGTTGGTATTATATGGGCAGAAGAATTCGGGAGAAGCGGCCGACCTCTCTTATTTACTTAAAACAGATTATATCGGATGTATGGTTCCAAGAAATAGATGAAGACTATTTAAAAAACTATTTGACTCAATGCCAATTCGCATACAGGAGGTCATAAAGAATAGAGGCGGTAATACCAATATTGAAGTAGTTAGTGTCAGAACTATCAAATTTTATTTTTGTATGCTTCATTTTGTATTGAATACAATTACATTTACCTTAATTCCATATAACCAAATGAAATTGTTAAATAAAAAAGTTAGTTTGTAAAATAAATAAAACAGTTAAAAATATCTGTTCAAACCGGTTTAGAACCATTTTTCAAATTTTTGTCAAATTTCGAAAAAGAATGTATTTTATGACGAAGTTTAAACATTTTAATAATGTAAATGGTTTTTTTACAATCATTATCCTTAATTTTGTTTTATTATCATGCACAAAATTTTAATTTTTACATGATTTTCAGAGATGAGTTCAGTCCGAGGGTTTATTTGGCGGCGAGTGTATGCACAAAAGAACAACGCATCTACATTAAGGTGCCTTGAAAAAAAAATGTTCCATTTGTACCCATCCTAAAATGAACCTTGATGTATTTTATGATGATTCCCAAAAAATGTTGGCTATACCAGAATCCGTCATTGAGCTAAACCATTTTGCAAACACCTCCAAAAATCATGTTTTCCGTATATATACTAACTAATGTAATAGTTATAAACAAATAAACTGTCTCAAATTGTAGGCCTGAAAGAGTTCGTTCAATCTGCATCAAAAATGTGAAAATATTTGCAATTGGATTAAGGCTAATGATGTTTCATCTTCTTTTTTTTTAGATTATTTTCACAAAAATTCAAATAACTTTATTCACCCCTATCCTTGAACCCGCGTCGAGTAAATATCGTCGTCGAAAACTCACTTTCACTAGCAGCTCGTCGTCGAACATCATTTCGACGATAATTTTCACTTCCGACAATAAAATTTCACCCTATCATTGAAAACGCGCGACCAAACTGCTTTATCGGTACTCTCAATTTTATGAAGCTTGGCAATTAAACTTAAAAATAAATTTTTATTTTAAACAAATTATACATACAATTATACAAATAAAACGTGCTGCCTCAAGAAAGAACCCTATCAAGCACCCAGGACAGCAAATATATCTGTTCCTTCTGCAGCAAGGATTCCATTAGCATTGCTGCATTGGAATCTGGTTCTGCAAGCGAACTTGCCGGTGGAGCCTAAGAGTGCTCCGTAACCATTGCGGCTTTCGTTTGCTCAACTGTGCTACGTCTCCGCGAAACTAATCGATCCTTGAATCTTTGGGTATAGCGCTTAAATTGTGATTTGTTCGTTGCTGTGCTTATACCTAAATATTCGCAAACTGGTTGTCTATACCACGACCAACTTGCACAATCATTCAGCTTGGTGATGGTATTGGATGATAGCTGTTCATATTGTGCATGCATTAGCACATCTATCGATGGACCTAAAGATGTTAGTCACAGCTGCATCTTGCAAATTTATTGACTTGTGTTAGGCCAAATATGACCAACAAAATGCCTGCTATGACCATTAAATATGCCAGCTATGACCATCAAATATGCCAGACATGATCATCAAATAGATCTGATCTCATTGAGACCTCATGAACAATGAGCCCGTATTCGTTGGTTTCATTTTTTTTACTAAAAAGAAGTTGTAATTTTAGAAAGTACAACTTCGTACATCCATAAAAGGTCCTATTACAGAGTAAGGTGGAGAGTTGGAATTTCTAAATGGATATAGTTTTTTTTTAATCCATAATAATTCATTTTTATAATTTTGACTACAGCAAAGTTACCTTGCTGTTAATGTTGCGACATAAAGAGCCAAGTATAATTAAGGTACCTGCTTCATCACAGAATTTCTTTAAATTTACAATTGTGCATTAAATAAATTTACAATTGTGCATTAAATAAATTTACAATTGTGCATTAAATTGGTGTATCTTAATATTTCCTGGCAACTACAAGATTAATATTCATCGAATTTTGGACGAGATTTCGAGCTTTACCCATGGTATGGGTATTTCGTAGCAGTCTTATCAGTGGTTCTACAGAATTTCCAGTTGAAATTCTAACTGATTCAATACCCAGAAAATACCCAGCAAAGATATATATCTGCACCATCTCGAAGGTTTCAAAGGTTGAGTGCCTGTGAGCAATCCTCCACCGTTACTGTTTCCGTTCTCTAGTATTGCTAGATCTATTTGCATATTTATAAAAAGATTCAGTCTTCATTATTAAGGAAAAAAAGGCTAGAATATCGACCATTCTATAAATTTCTGAACGTTATTCTTTCAAAAGGGTTCACTTTTTAATTGTCCTTTTGTAAAACAATCCTGAAATGACTCTTACCCTCATTTGAACCATCAAATGTATGCTTTTTAAATCTATTATCCACCTCAATAGGTAAATCTTAATACCAATGATAATTGAATAGAAATTTTTAACAAAGTTCTACTTCCTCAATATTTGCTTGAGAAGTGAAATGAATCCGCTCTCAAATTTTTGTCGACCAAAACTTTGTATTTATGTTCGACGACGTTTGTTCAATAATTGAGTGAGAAATCACTATCGATAAAACAGTTAATTCGACGTCGAAATTAAAATAGAAAATATTTGTTTCGACGCTGTTTTGAGAGCGAGCGTGGGTTCAATGATAACTTTCTTTTACAATTTTGTTTATGTTATGTAATTGTTCGTTGACTAAACTTAAAGTAAATTTTTTATAAAAAAAGGATTAGCTATATCAAATATTTGAACTATTATAACTTCTTTGTTTTTAAACTGAATAAATAATTTTTTGAACACAAATTAAACAAATTTGACGGAGTTTAATTATATGGGAAAAAAAAAGAAATTTAAGGGGGATAAATCGGGCTAATGGGGCTTACTAATTGAATATGACCTCAAAAGTAAAAATGTTCTAAGAAGACATTGTAGTGCTCGTAAAGCCCTTTTCAACGACATATAATTTTTTAAGATCTGACATGTAATGCTTAAGTTATACAAAAAAGACCATTTTGGCTGTTTTTCCGGTGGTCCAAAAAAAAAAAAAGTGGTCCAAATCTTATGTGCAGCTCTTTGTTTAAAAAAGAGTGGCTCTTATTTTATTTCCCCATTTGTGTGCAGTTTACCGGAAGATAAAATTTTCAAAATCCAAAATACTGTATTTTTTATTTCAAGCGTTTGTTTCAATGTAGAATTTTTGAAAATCATCTAAAAAACTAAGAAAAAAAACATGAAAAACATTATTATCTCTAATTCCATTGCAAATTCAGGCCTATAATTTGAGACAGTTTATTTATTTACATCTATAACACTAGCCAGTATATATACGGAAAACATGATTTATGGAGGATTTTGCAAAATGGTTTAGCTCACTGACGGATTTTGGCATAGCCAAAATATTTTGGGAATCGTCATAAAATACAACAAGGTTCATTTTAAGATGGGTACAAATGGAACTTTTTTTTTCTTCATACAAGTCGAGGCACCTTAATCTACATACATAAAGCAGTATATTCAATAAAACCAAAAAAAAATAAACAACAAAAATCCACAATAAAAACACATTAGCAACAAAAAACTTATGTTACACAAACCACGCATCATAAATGAAACAGACAACCAAACAAACGCTCGTCAGTCGCCTTCGACGGCAGCGCAGTCGCGTTAAGACTCGAAAACAGACTTGAAAAGTAGAAAACTTGATTTTTTTCTACCAACTCATGAGTAGTCGTGACTTACATGGTAAAAACAAATCAAGTCAAAACTGGATTTTTCTCAAGTAACTTAATTTTCAAGTTACTTGTTGCAGATCTCTGGTGTGTACTTCTTTTTGCTCTAAAAATGTTGGTCACATTTTGAATTACGTAAGATCTACTATAAAACCTCTTGAACTTTTTTTTGAAGGTCGATTTCGTTGAACCGTGTTATTAATCGTTTTAATTTACATTTTGAATATGTAAATACCCCATTCCTGCTAATGACCTCAGAAAACTACCATAGGTAAATATGTTTCTATTCAATAATTTACAAACATTTATTTTAATGACTTGCCTATTTGGATAAAGTTTCGCATATCTTGTTTGCCACAGTGAAGCAAAAGACCCTCCAACCTTTTTTAGAAAACCATGCAATATGCAATCAGAATCTTTTTCATCGGCATCAAAATGAAGTTTTTGTTTGATTTTTTTTTTTTGTTCCAGTTTATCGGTGTCTATATTGACGGTTTCAAATATAGTTTCTGCAACTTCTTGTTGCCATCTAAGATAGTAAAATTATTATGTGTTACTCTTTATTAAAAAACTTTACCTTTCGGATATGGTTTGTGAAAAATTCTTGTACAAGTCTTGATCGGCTTCAGATAGTTTTATACCTTTTGTATCCTCTTCATCAAATGACCCAATGTCAAATGCATCCGCTGCATTTACTTCCCCTCTTGGTGGAATTAAAGGAGGTGTGTATTTTTGAACGTACGCTTGATGCCAATCAATTCCAGAGAAAAATGAATGCATTTTTACTTCATCGGCGCTTATTTTATTTTGGTTTGAATATAAAAGATCATTATTAAATAAATAAATACACTAAAAATTAATTAAGACAATACCCGTGTCCCATACATCCAAGCCGCTTGTGAACTTCCCTTTGAAGTAATAAATTGAGAAGGCTTTTTAGTTCCAGACTGAAACTCTCAGGAAGTGTAACATTCTAAATTGCAAATAATTTTATTTAAGCATTTAAAACTTTTACATAAATAAAATATATGGTCTATTATATTTAAGGTAAGGTCAGAAGATCCAGCAAATTTAATTTTCGTTGTTTTATTATTTTGAAGAATATTTTCATTTTTTTATGATATATATTTTAAGATTTAATGTTTTTCAGCAATAGGTCTTACATTTTTAGAAGGAAATTATAGAAAACTGTTGGTAAATAAAAAAATATAACTTAGTTATACATAAGAGCACCTACAACATATATGAAAAATGCAAGTGTTTTTTTTCGTTCCACTAGCATTTTCTAATAGAATGAGGTTAAAAAATAAAATCTGCATCAAAAGATTAGTGTCGTTAGTGAAAAATAGCCACCCGGTTTTCATTAAAAGCATCAAAAACGGGCTTAAAATGACTTGAAAATAGATCAAGAACTGTTGCCCTGTAACTTTTTTAAAAAATGGTGGAGGTTCTTAGTTTTTTTTCTTCAGACAAATAATTTATCACGTAAGATCCTCGGAGTCATTTTTTTCATCTAGGTGTGATATTTAATAGCGTTTTTGATGACCAAACTCAATTTTGTACAAAATTTTTATGTTCTGTTTTTGTTCTAAAAATTTCCAAAAATCATAGAAAAATCTGCGAGCTGGTACTGTTACGTTTTCGTGAAGGGTATTTAATGAGGTTTAAGAAAATCATTACTCTTAAGTTTTGGTTTTGGGTTTTACTCATGAACTTACGCCTAAACGATACTTCCCTATATTATTATGTTTGATACTATTCGTTTTTTCCCTGCACGCGTCAACGAATTTCAAAAATAACATTTCGTGTTCAGACCTTGTGGCATATACACTGGAAAAAAATACTTCTTTCGTATTTCCTGATATGGGTTTCGGTTGAAGCAAGGCATGTATTGGTGCGTAAGTTTTTGTTTCGTTTGAGGAATAAGTTTTGTTTCGAATTGTATGATGTCTTATTAGGAAAGTTCCCTCCAAAATGACTGTCTCGTTTCTTATTTTAGCGGCTAAATTGAATTGATTTAAGAAAAGAAGTCCAGGCAAGATTTTTTCTGTTCCTGGTACATGTTGGTTATTAATCATCTGGCAAGTTGACATGCAACTTATGAGCAAATTTGGGATACATGTGGAGTTACTTATGTCTATTACATTTTTGCATGAACAAATTGATAAATTATTATAATTATTTCAATCTTGTTTGATTCCAAAAAGGTTATTTTGACATTGAAGTACAGAGTTATAATCTAATTCAGTTATTTGGTACAATGTCTATTTCTGAATTTACAACATTAGCTTTAGCACAATGTATGGCGTATTTTAAATTTGTGGTTTCTTCTTTTATAAGGTCTTATTTGTGTTTTAATTCCATATAAAATTGATCTTTGGCATTGTTTTCGGATCTGACAGCTTTTAAAATTGTATTTGTTATATTGGTAATTTCATTGATTCTATTAAGTGTCATCTTATTGATAATAACGTGTTGATTATTGTTTGCGAGAACACTGTTAATTTTTTCGGTGAGGATTATTTGATCTGAATGATCGGGACTACCAGCTAACCACTTCCATGCGGTGCCAATAAAATCCAACGATCTTTTTGCTTTTTCCTTTGGCCCGAGTCTACCTAAACGATTTTTAATTTTGGTGATTTCATACGAAATACTTTAGTCCTGATTATCGTCTTGACTTTAGTCCTGATTATCGTCCTTGATTGCGTCTTCGTACTGTTGTAAGTCCATGACGTGAACTATTTTGAACGTCCCAGTTTGTAATTTTGCCAACCACTCTCTATTGTGACCCACTGTAAATTGGAATAATCTAGTATCTGCGAGTCGGCTCTGCATATACTAATAAACTGCATAGTTAATATTTCTTTTGACATAGATCACTTGTCCAGGTAAATAGCGTTTAGGTTCCTGTTTCTGTTTGTTATGATATTCAAGATCTTGTTATTGTTTCTTTTGTAAAGCTTCAAAATTTGCAACTCTAGTTTTTTCGAAATCTTCAGGTGTAAAGCCTACATTCCACTAAAAAATAAATCGACTAGTTTTTTCTAGTTACAGAGTGTATTGTATGATTGTACTCAGACACGGCGCGTTCTAGAAGTTCCTCGAAATTTCTATGCGTTCCACTTTCTTTTAGACAACGCATTATTTCTACTAGTGTTGAGTTAAACCGTTCTACTTGGCCGTTTGCCTGACTCTTGTATGGGGGTGTTGTATAAATGAGGAGTTTACATTCAAATCCAGATAAGTCACAGGAAAAAAAATTCTAGTTATAAATGCCATTGTAAAGCTAACGCTAAAATGCATTGATCCATAAAATCCTTTTTGCTAAAAATTATAAAAATCCTAGAGAAAAATGCATTAAAAAATCTCCTTTTCATTCAAAAGCAGACATGTCCACTGCAAATTTTCAATCAAAACCAGATAAGTTTTACAGAGTCAATAAGAGTTATAATGAAACATAAATTTACAAACTCTTATGTCAAAACGTTGGCATGAGCAATAAATTTAACATTTTAGCGGATTTGGGTATGCGTTCTGTAAAAAATAAAAACTTACAAGCCAAAAACTTTTTTTCAGGGGAATCAAAATTAGCTCGGCGGATTTCCTCCGATTGGAAAAAAAGTATACAGAAATCATTTTAATGAGCACCCCGAACGGCGGAATCTAAATTTTGATTCATTTCTAACTTTCAATACCAGACAAGTCCAAATTTGAAATTGAAACTACGTTTTTTTTTGCACTATGAGACTATTCTTTTCGCATAATAGAATAATATTCCAGTAGAGCATAATTTTGCATAATTGGTTTGTTTATAAAAAATGTCTGTCAAAGTTAAGTTAAGTTATCTGGTTTTGAATGTAAACTCCTCAAATACTAATGCCTAATTCATTCCTCATCATAAATTTTATCGAATTTGAATTCAGAGATGGTTCGTTATCAATGATAATTGTTTTTGGTACGCCGAATAAAAATATGATGTCCCGAAGGGGTCGTCTTAAATCTTCTATTGCTCTACTCTTTACAATTTTCGTCTTGGCATATTTTGTGAACTTGTCAAGTGCTGTCGTTACTACTTTTTTCTCAGTCAAAAATAAGTCAATGTGAATCAGGTGATGCCACCGTGTTGATCGGCATATACAGTAAAAAAATAGTCGACTCTGTTGTAAAGTCCAGCGTATGCAACAGTTGCATGTATTGGAAAGCTAAGAAAGAAGAAGACCCACTATGTTACATAACATAATGTTAGGTGATATTACGTCAAAGATATAGGCCGTTAAAATATGTGTTCTTTTTTTAAATTTTACTATTTCACATGTATTCTGTTCCGAATCTATTTTACTTATAAAATTAAGAATATTGATTTTTATTTTGAGTTGACAACATTGTTTATATGCCTTTACCCTTTCTTTACACTCTTAATTTTTTTGCAACTCTAAAATTTGTATGTATATCAACGCAAGTTGATTTAAAGCTAAAATTTTGTTTGAAACGGACGCAAAAAGACTAAGTACTTACTTTTGCATTATTATTATCTTTTATTAACTTTTAATTCAAATTAGATAATTAAACCATCAAAAAATAAAAGATATGAACCCCATTGGATGCGTTTAAATTAAATTCGTGATGACTTCGACCGATTTTCTTCGATATTTCGCTATTTGAATATCCTTCCTCATGATAAACATCAATTTGCGCAATTTAAAATACGGTTAAACTTTTTTCTTTCCCATTGCTATTCAAATTATGAATTTATTGTTCTTTAAACTAAATCCGTTAAACACAATCATGTGAAACCACTCAAGCAGAACTGCCAAAACACTTAGTGGCTCTAATCTGATGAACCAAAAATAATTACATATTCATGTGTGTTCTTTGAAAATTCAACAGAAAAACCGTTAGGTTGAGAATACAATTTAATCTTGTTGTTTTATTTACTAAATTTGTTTTGTACTATTATTCTGTATATTCACTTCTCCCAGTGGCGTAGCTAGGGTTTCTGGCACCCGGGGCGGAAAACTAATTTTGTACCCCCAAAGAGAGGTTGTCCTCATTTAATCTAAGATCTATATCCAAAACTAAAAATTGTAAATATACTGTTTCAATAATTAAAAATAATAATAATAATAATTTTATTAAGATGCTTCCAGTTAATTTAACTTGTGCACTTTTAAAAACATCGAAACATCAAAAAATCAAACTTAAGATACCACCAAGACTTAAAATTTCTCCTTTCTTGCTTTTAGAGATGCAAACATTTCGATAACTTCATCGAAATCAATGTTATTTGCCTCTTCGGCTTCAATGGACAGGATTGAGAGGACAGATACGTAAATAGTTAGAAATAATTCTAACCCAAGTGTTAGATTCGGCAACGACTCTTCGAATCCCCACTCATAATAGAATTTTTAAAAATCTACAGAAGTCCAGTTAGTTTGCTCCAAAGCAATCTCTGCAGCTTTAAGTTGCCTTCTCAATCTTGGTATTTCAACTGTTAACTCTTCTTCATTGACCTCATCATGGACAGTGACCAATCTTTGTATTAGGACTTTCAGTTCACTTTCAGTAGCAGACAGCAAGCTTGATGGTAGGATGGCTTCAAATGTGTTTTGAATTTCGTGTATAGATTTTGTTCTGGTCTGAAGTTCCAATTGAAACCTATCCAGGCACTCGAGCATCGCCCTCTTGTTTTCTTCAGTTAAACTTAGTCCACAGTCTCTGGTATGTTCTCCTGGCATTCTTTTTTTGAATCGAATTCGTCTCTCAACTACTATCCCTAACTTTTCTGATTCAACAAGTGCTTTTTGAATTGCTTGTTCTACTCCTTTAGAACGTTCCTCAATAAGAAAAAGGTTAAATTCTTTGAGTTTAAGCAATACCTTATCAAGCGATAAGCCCTTGGTTTGCAAGAACTGCTGCGCTAATTGAACTTCCTGAAGGACATCATGCCAAAAATATAAGAAGCACAGAAATGTGAAGTCAAGTACTGCTGACAATAGACCCTGTGCTGTTGCTCTTGTGTCAATATTTTCGTCGGGTTGACAGAGGGCTTCAATCGCTGCAACGAACTTTTGATAATGCCCTGCAAGAGGCTTTACAGCAGAATAATGTGCACTACAGCGTGTTGTTGACAACCTTTTTGCTGATACATTAGCATGACGGATTAATACATCCCATCTATGAGTGGATGCAGCAAAAAAAGAATACAACCGTTCGAGTGTACGAAAAAATGTGACACATGATGCATTTTGAGCAAAAGCATGTTGACCGCACAAATTTAGAGAATGGTCTACGCATCCAACAAATACCGCCTTGTTATTTTTTGCTTTCAGTATTTTATGGACTCCCCCGTGGATTCCAGACATTGTAGCAGCATTGTCATATCCTTGGACACGACACATCATGAAATCTAAACCATCACTTTCAATTTTATTGAATATATCTGAACTGATATCAATTGCTTTTTTGCCCATAACAGTTAAAAATCCGAGAAAAACTTCCTTAACTTGTACTTCACCATTTGTTATTTTAACATACCTTATAACTTCCGACATTTGATCCACATGTGAAACATCCGGTGTTGTATCAAACATTACTCCAAAATATTTAGCAGCTTTAATTTCTTTAATAAGTTTGTTTTTCACATGATAAGCTAATACGCTTATAAATTCATTCTGAATGGTTGGTGAAAGGTCAGTATGTTGGAATTTGCAATTGGATTGTTTTAGATTCATAAGGTGATCTTTGAGGACCGAGTCATATTTTGACAGGAATTCAACTAACTCAAGAAAATTTCCTTTATTTAATGATTCCGAATTCTCGATATGTCCACGAAATGGCAAATTCTGTTTAGCAAGGAACAACGTTACATCAAGAAGTCTGTTTAATATATTTTTCCATTTTTTTTTTTCATTTTCAACAATTGTTATATTTCCTCGTCTATAGTTTTGTTAAGTCTCAGTCGTGTTGATAACGTTTTCCAAATTTCAAGATAACGCAAGTGCTCTATTGAGTTCTCATGATCGTTTATTTGAGGATTCAGCTTCCACCGAGCTTGGAATCCAGTTACAAATTTAGATGTTCCATCGGTTATATAAACGTTGAAAAGACGGCAGCAAAAACAATATAATTGCTTACTAAAAGGTGAGTAAGCCATCCAGGATCGTACAATTTTTTCATTATTAGGCAAAAGTTTGTAAAACCGGTCTTTTGATAGCTGGCGGGCCTGCCTTTAGTATTGTCACCAGGACGATGAACTATTGCGAAAGGCCCATCTTTATTTTGAAAAACTGTATTTCCCCTTTATATTATTTCTGTTCTAATGTGGTCTGTAAGTAGAATCTTCTAGAACGAGACATCAAGAAAAATTCTCAAGCAACGCTCCTCTTCGTCTTCCATCATATTCGAAGTACTTTGACTGAAATCAGTTGTCTTTGTCATGTGCAGACTGTATGGTCATTATGGAAGAATTAGGACCAACCTATGGAGAATAAAAATATTCAAATCGAAAAATTGTAACACGAAAAATTGCAACAACAAAAAAACTGCAAATTTCTCAATGGTTTCCGGTAGTCATATAATAGTTCAATAATGTTTTAGGTGACGTAATTGAAACAATTTTTAATGTTTTCATGACATTGTAAAACAGTGCTTATTTGTTTTCATTAAACTTCTTAACAAAGCGAAATTTCGTTCTGGGCTTTTCAGCAGAGTTACTTCAAATAACCACATAATTAAGAAATATTAGTGTATTCATCTTATTGCAGGTAAAAAGCATAGAAAAGTATTCAAAACATTTAATTTAAAATTTTTTTCATGAATTTAGATAAATTTTTGAATACTCTTGGACATTATTATATTTCAGAAATTATTTTTACTATAAAATCATATGAATTAATTGGAAATGTTGATGAGTTTTTTTTTTTTATTATCTTGAAAACCAACAATAGAAATATAATACTTTTTAGTGATGTTTTGATATATCATTTGCTATTGTTGAGTCATAAATTCAAAATTTTGCAATTTCAATATTTTAGGTAAACGCGTTAAATGGAATTAAGAGCTGGAAAGTGGTTATTCTGGAATATGAAGTTTTGCTGGGTTAAAGATAGCATTAAAGATATTTTAGCTGGTTGAAATCATGGGGCTGACATCACCCTAAAAATTTTTGTTCTTTGAGGCGTGCCTGGCCCCGTTGACAGTTTTGTTAAAGATATTGAAACGAAATTTCACACAGCTTAGAAAATAAAGACAAAACTTTGGTGGATATGTTCTCTAAGGCAATTAATACAGAAAATTATTGAGATTGTCGCAGCTACTTTTAATAATGTTTTAATTGTTGAATGGTTTTAATACTGTGTTAGAGACAAAGATGCAATCATTCCATTTTTAATGTTCTAAATATAGAACGAAACAGCTAAATATTGTTAATAGAAAGGCAAATTAATAGATTAAGCAAAATTAAATGTTCCGGCGAACCAAAAATTTTAAATAAAAATTAGTTTTTATTTGTTTCTTTTGAAAGCAAATAAATACATATGAGTTTTGATATTGATAGAACGTAAAGCGTTTGAATTTATGCATTTTAAAAAATTACGTCGGAAGCGATGGTTTTTTGTTTCATCGGACCTGCCTTTCCTATACTGTGTTCTTATTTTTTAAGTGCTCTATGTATATTATGGTTACGTAAGAACTTCCTACAGACAAAACATTATTAAATTTTTTATATTTACGTGAGGAGGCACCGCTGCATTGTTTTTAGATTTATTGACAAATTGAAGCATTGGCAAGTTCCTTCAATTCTTTAGATTGTATTTCTTTGGCCTTTCTTTGCTGGCATCCACGTGGCCTTTTCGTTCTAGCAATTTTATTTAACATATTTAGAAAAAACTATTACACAGAATTCACACACTTGACACTGTTCTTTAAAAATTCTTGTTGGAAATGCACATGATACAAAGAGAAATTAAACTTCAGTTGACACCAATTTCCCGCTCAAAAATTTAAATTTCTTCGTCAAAAAGCTCATATTTAACTTACAATTCAAACAAAGCTTTTATAAACAAAGCTCTTATTTACGTTTTATATTGCATATATTGCATACAATATTGCATAGTCAAATAAAAGCACTAACCAAAACTTTATATAATTTTAAAATGTTTTGACATCAATCTAGCTATTATTAAATATAAAAATATGAAAAACTGCAATTGATCTTTATTATTTCACCCCTCACCAAACATTTTATATTTTAAATATGTTTAGTTGATACGAACGCGTTCTATGGAATGCTTTTAAATATTTTTGCACCCTTTGGCATATGCAATGCAAAAGTGTAGTCAATATAATTAGTTCAATCATTGGTATAGCAAAAACATACATATATGATTTATATTAAATTACGCGCTCCTATTAAAATAAAGTTTTATATTTATACGAGAAATGTACATTATTAAACAATTTTATTTATTTATACAGAAAAATTTTTTTTGGCTAAATTGCACCCCATTTTGCACTATGTACCCGTGGCGATTTTTTTAATGTTTTTATAAAAAAAGTCCTGTAGAAATACGACCCCGACAACAATCAGTTCGTACGGCTGCATATTTTATAATATTAACACTTTGAACTTTTATTTATAATAAGAAAACAATATTTCTGATAAAAAATTTCTGGAATCCTTAAAGCTTGAAATGTATATTTTTAGAATTAATAGCAAAAGTAAAAAAAATTAAAAAAACAACAAGGTTAAAAGCGAGATTAACCAACACAGTCATAAAATGCAATCCAAAAACTGACAACATTCAGTTCGTACGATAGAAAGAATGCGAGTGCCCACAAAGAAAACGGGACAAATTATTTTTTGCTGATTCTGTATATCAATTGAGAACGTTTTGGGAATGTTTTGAGAAAATTTCGGTCACTCTTTGATTTTATACCAGTAGTTTTTTTGAATGATTTTCTACTATGGCACGTGGCAAAGCAATTTGTAATGAAATAAGAAAGTTAATTGTCAAAAACTTTCTTTTACACAAAAGTTATGGTTTTCATTGCATAGCCCCTAGAATTAGCAAAGTCAACTGTCCAATACGTCATCAAAAATTATGTGAATATCGCCTCAATTGAGACACAGCAGCTTGGGCGATGAAATCAATCAAAAGTAAATTATCGGAATATACGAGCATTGGAGGCTATTATCATAGAAAAAACACAGACTTCAGTGAGAAACTTAGCGAAAATGTGGTCGAATATGATATGACCTGAGTTGGTGGTCAAACCAACGATTTTTTATTCAACACTTTTAAAATGGTATTACCTTTTACTGGAATGCATCTAAATAAGAAGCACAGAGTGAAAATCAAAATATATAAATGATTCTCCAAAGAATTCTTATAAAGTTATATAAAACTAATAATGTTTTTCCCATTATTCAGCGTTGATCTGAAGTAGTGCATTTTGCAAATATTTAACGACGATTATCAAAAAAATATATAAAAAACACGAAATAGGTAAAAATAAAACAGCTTATATTAAAAAAAATTTATAATTTTTTAATCGTTTTATTTTACAAATTTTGTTTGTCGTTCATTTGGGGGTTTCAACCCCCAAAAACCACCCTTTGTTCTCCCCAGGGTTTATTATTATTATCGCATTTGAAATACAAATTTTTCTCCAATTAAACTTAGCTATGAATTTCAATAAGTATTTGTTTCTTTATCGGTGATTCCATATCATTTCGACAAATTTTTTAGCAAAATCTGACCTTAGTGCTTCCGATTTTCTTTAAACTTTGTAGGTTAGTAGTTCACATTGAAAAAACATATTCTGTGTTTTTTATTATTGTTTTTTTTTGCAAAGCTATACATTGTCAAAACATTAAAATATATAAATTAAAAATTAAAAAAGTATATGTATTTAAACAGCTCTATCTTCTTAACTGTAAGTCGTACAGAAAAGAAAGTCCGGTTTAGTTTAATTATCTGGAATGGATCTTTCTGATTATGTAATTTTTTTTTATAGTAGGGGAGAGTGGTACTAGTTGTCACAAAACTTGAATGAACCGCTGTAACTCCCACAACTCAAGCAATAATGGCACTGCAAAACTTTTAAACATAAATTCAATCTTTTATTCTTCAATCCTGATGTGAATAACATATATTATTTTAAAATAAATTAAAAAATTTCCTTGATAAAAAATTTAAATCGTCTGTGACAAGTTACCCCACTCGTGGGGTAAGTTGTCCCAATGCGTAGTCCCCCTTGTCACACTTCTTAATCGCCATTGCTGCCACACTCCGAAACACAATTTAACCAGCAATGTATTAAACTATCACTTTCAATGCATTATGTGCACAACGTAAGCATTTTAAGCATTGACGGCAATTGTAATTGGATTTGACGATTGACAACAAACTACACATAATGACTCCACGTTATCTTCATTAATACTAGCTGTATTCGGCTTGCATCATGATATCTGAAGATGTCCGACCTCGGTTTGTAAGTCGTATGCGATTTCTTGGCATATTTCCTTAAATTCAAATAATATATAGAATACTTTTAAAATATTTATATGAAATTATATGTGACAACAAGCCCCGCAAGCGCTGTGACAACCTGTACCATTTGGAAAAAAATGTAAATAATGTTCTGTAAATTTAAATAAAAATTTATATCTAAAAATTCATAAGTATTTGCAAAATATAATATTAATTAGTTATATTGGAAATTTATCTAAAGTTGAATATAACACACTTCTATTTGTTTAAACACAAATTTAAAAAAAATATAAAAATACACAAATCCAACTTAGTTTCTTAAATCTTTTTTTAATTTTTGCAAAACAAAACTAACGGCGCTTAAACTTTTTTGGGATGCTAGGCATAACAATAGCGTATAGATGGCATTGATATTCAACTCGCTAACGTGTTGAATCAAAAGATATCGGCGTTGTGACAACTAGTACTTGAGACAACGGGGACGACTCTCCCCTACTTATTTAAAGAAAAGTTATTTTTTCTTATCCTGAAATTTACCATCATATTTTTCGTAGTCAGCGCCACAAAAATTTTTTCACCTTTTGAATATAATGTCACATTTAGGCATTTATTGTGAAGGTGTACGCAAAATTTTAAGTTGGATCTCCAACGATTGCTATTTTTAATGATTTTTTCAAGTTTTCCTATTTTTGTACATCGATAATTTGATTTTGATATAAGAAAAGTTATTGTCCCTTCTTTTATATAAACAGCAACTCTTTGGTTTGAAGGAAATCCTTCAAATAGATCTTCGTAAAAAATTAATTTGTTCCAAATATGTGGCCATGCGAGTAACGACTCAAAGGATCAATTGAATGTGCCCTTGTGAACATGTTATTTTCCATACATGTATTTTTTTTAATTGTTTAAGTATTTATGTCCTAAAGCTTAATAGTTTTTAAAAAGATACCAATTTAATGCTCTTGCTCATGTATTTGTTAATATGTGATGTGTCGAAGAATTGCCGGATCGAAAAAATGTTGTTTTAAATCGAAAATCATACTTTAAATGACGAAAATCATACTTGATGATTACCTAAGTTTTTATAGCTTTACTGGTTCTCTAGATATTTCGAAAAGTGTGTAGATATTTCGAAAAAATTTGTATGGAAGCTGCCACGCCCACTTTTTCAAAATTAGTTTAAAAAAACTATTTTTCCCTCTTATTTGCACTAATCGTTCCATAGTGCATCGTTAGACGCTTCGATGATCGATGCGTGGACTGTATCACTTTAAAAAGATAAATAATATATTGCAGGTCCGTTATTGACCTGAAACTACAGCATATATTCACTATTATAAATGGATTTGAGAAAACAACATTTTTTGACCCACCTTAGTGCACATGTCCATATGTATGAAAAATGTTTTCAGAAGATTCAGAAGGTAGCAATCGTTGGAATAGCAATCGTTGGAAATCCATCTTAAAATTTTGCGTGCACTTTCAAAATAAAATACACCTAAATATGACATTATATTAAAAAGGTGAAAAAGCTATGGCGCCGATTGTGAAAAACACTATGATACACTTCAGGATAAGAAAAAATATTTTTTTTTCGAATGAGTAGCATAAAAAAATGACACCACCAGAAAGATGCATTCAAGATACTTAAACTATACCCGAGTTTCTTTACTCTACGACTTACAGTTTTGACGATAGAGGTGTTCAAATATATGCACTTATTGAATTTTTGTATAATTTTTACTAAATTTACGCAGTACGCAGTTATTAAATTTTTTCAGAAGAACTATCTATCCACCAAAAAAGTTTAAAAAGTTCCAAAAATAGTGATGTCAGAAAAGTGTGCCTTTTGACATGGAATCACCGATATCTTGATTCGGTAGATTCGTTTTGGGACTGAAAAGGTGTAAAATAGGTTGTTAACAAACTTTTAACAAAATTTTAAAAGTATAAAGAAGTTATTTACCATAGTAAGTGTCATCTTGTCGATCTCATGTTTGTCTTTAGTTTTATGTTGCCTGAATGGGGAATGACCTTTCAACAATTTATACAACATACATCCAAAACTAAACCAATCCGCACTGCAATCATAAGTTGATCCTTTACAAAGTACTTCTGGCGCCATATACCCATGTGTTCCAACAGAAGCGTGAGGTTTCTTACGAGAGAAATCACATGCCAAACCAAGGTCAGATATGCGTACGTGTCCATTTTCATCCAAAAGTATATTCGCTGGCTTTAAATCTCTGTACACAATAAAACGTTTATGCATATGCTCTAAGCCAAGAATAACCTAAAATTGGGATTTTAAGATTTAGTTCATATCACTTATACTTCATTCATATCAAGTAAAACACCTCAGCAGCATAAAACTTCATTTCGTCTTCATTAAAAACACCATGTTGTGATAAATGATAGTGTAGGTCACCGCCATTCATTAAATCCAAAATGAAGCATAATTTATCGGGAGTATGAAACGCATACGTCATGCACACTATGAATGGACAGTCAGCCTAAATTGACATATTTTTAGATATATTTTTAGATCTGAATTGTTTATACATTACACCGGTGCTAACTGCTTGAAGCATAGTCCTTTCATTTAAGGCAAGTGCCTCACCTTGTTTCATTTTAATTCGTTTCTTATCCAAGCACTTCATTGCATACATTTTTCCTGTATCTGCTTTTCGACAACCATAAACCTCTCCAAAGCCACCCCGACCTATTATTCTGTGCACACTAAAGTCATTCATTGTAAGCTAAAAAACGAAAATTCAATAAATTTGAAATTGTTCATTGCTTATTAAATAAAAGATTAAACAATATTTATAGATAATCACAAAAATGTATACATCTGTATTAAATTTCACTGTATAAATTCAACTGTAATAAATTGTTAAATAAAAATATCTCGTTTTTTTATTTGAAAAATGTTGTAGTGTGGTGAACCCGATAAATTATACACGAAATAATATACAAACAAAATAAATATCATTATGATCATAAATCCAAATCATTATCTTGAAACAATTCAAGACCATTAACATAAATTTCATTAAAAAATGTTGTCTTAAAAATAAAAAAACTGCATTCATTTTCTTTTTTTCATGTAATGAAAACGTTTTTTAATTGATATAAATAACGACAAAATCTAAAGATTAGATTAGATTTATAATATCACATTAGTTTCCTTGTACACAGCAATTCATTCAGGAACTTAAAGAGACAAATAGAAGTAATAAATAAAGTATAAGTAACTACCTGATATACGGCGCGTTGCTACCGCAGACAAAAATAACTGTGAACATATTGTTTTAAATTTGAAGGAGTTTGACTCTTTTCGGCCAAAAATGACGTAATTTTTAAGTTTTTTAACAGCTTGATTTTTTTGGGAAAAAAATAATTCAATCTGATTGATGCTATATTCAAATCTGATCCCAAATTCCTAATCAGTGACTCCTAAAACATATGTTTGTTCGATTTCACTCCAAAAGCAAAAAAAATTTAAAATGTCATTCATATTGGATTTTTATACCCCCACGCGTACTGCGTAAGGGGTATATTAATTTTGTCGCGAAGTGTGTAACGCCCATAAGGACGCGTGATAGGTATAGAAAAGTATATATATTCTTAATCAGCATCACCACCTGAGTTGATTTAGCCATGTCTGACTGTCCGTCTGTCGACACGATTACAGCCGTAATTTTCAAGCTATCGTAATGAAACTTCATATTTAAGCTTTTTTTTAAAAGCAAAGATCAAGTTTGAGAATGGGTTAGATCGGATGAAAACCACGCCTGCCTCCCATACAACCCTAATAATGAAAAGTCTATTACGAGACTAATATTTAAGTTACAAAACTGAAATTCGGTATTTGTGTTTTTTACGTCAAACCTAGTGTGTAAAAAAATGGGTGTCATCCACCCACTAACACGCCCACCTCCATACAACCCCAAAATTGAAAATTTTATAAAAAGTCGTATGTTTAAGCTGCAGGAAAACAATTTGATGTTTGTACTTTAGACGTCTCATAAAAAGTAAAATCTTTTAAAATCTCATACAAAAAGCGCTCCATTTAATCCTTACGAATCGACCGTGGGGTTATTTAAACTTCGTAATATTGATAATACTACCCCGACAACAATCAGTTCGTACGCCTGCATTTTTTATAATATTAACACTTTCAACTTTTTTTTATAAAAAGAAAACAATATTTCTGATACAAATTTTGTAGTATCCTTAAAGCTTGAAATGTAATGTTTTAGAATAAATAGCAAAAGTAAAAAAATTGCAAAACCAACAACGTTAAAAAACACAGTCATAAAATGCAATCCAAAAACTGACAACATTCAATTCGTACGATAGAAAGAATTCGAGTGTGCACAAGGAAAACGGGACAAATTATTTTTTGCAGATTCTGTATATGAATTGAGAATGTATTCGGAATGCTTTGAGAAAATTTCGGTCACTCTTTGATTTTATACCAGTATTTTTTTTAATGATTTTCTACTATGTATGGCACGTGGCAAAGCGATTTCTGAAGAAATAAGAAAGTTAATTGTTAAAAACTTTATTTTACACAAAAGTTGTGGCTTTTATTGCAAAGCCTTTAGGATTAGCAAAGTCAGCTGTTCAAAGCGTCATCAAAAATTATTTGAATATCGCCTAAATTGAGCCACAGCAGCATGGGCGAGGTAATAAATCAAAAGTAAATGATCGTCATATACGAGCATTGGAGGCCATAATCATAGAAAAAAGACGGACTTCAGTGAGAAACTTAGCGAAAATGTGGTCGGAGATGATCGGGAGAAGTGTAAGCCGTGAATGAGTTACTCGGAAACTCGGATTAGTTTGCAGAAATTAAAATATAGCTTTTATAATGTTAAAAAGCCATACATGGAATTTTGGTTAAACGAGTACCAGTGCATTAATTTTCAATTTTGCAGGAAAAGAAAGAACCACCGTTGACTGCAAATTTATGCAAATGTTTCCGAGTCCATTCACGGCTTACACGGTTTTGCCCCCTCCTTCCGTCGAAAGTCAGAGATAATTACAAAAAAAATGACATCTTCAGCGTCTCGATCTAAAAAAAAATTCCAATTTTAAAAAATCCTATAAGCATCGATTCGATTTGTGGATTGTTATCGTTCAATTTCGGTTTTGGTCGATACTGTTTGGTTAATTTTTTTTATCTTATATAGCTTCTGCTCGTATTCGTTTGACTTATTTTTATTCGTTAGTCTTTGGTTCTTGACTTCGTTTGCCTTCGGATCATTGCTTGGTTTTTGGCCGAAAGAACTTTTAAAAGCATAGGATCTATTTCAGTAACAGATACAAATGCTTACCAAGTTTCATCCGTTTTGATGTGAATAAGCCAGACATAGTTGATTGAATAAAGCCTCTCACGGAAGGGTCAAGTTATTTCACGTACCAAATTTTGAAGTCCTTTAGGAGTTATTGAGTCTTAACAATACAATACTTAAAGCGCCCTCTTGTGGAAGTCTTGATGTTGAACAAGTTGAACAGACTTGCGCCCACTTTTTTACACCTCCTATGTTCTTTCTTTCTATCAAACGTACTCGGTGTCCAAATTTAATCTCAATCGGTTAAACGGTGCGCGAGCCTATACGGAACAGACAGACAGACAGACAAAAATTTGTTTTTATATATTAGAAGATGTTATCTTGGGCGCAGTCGAACCTTCATACCAAATTTCATTAAAATCGGTCCAGTTGTTTAGGAGTTAATATAGATTGCCACGCCCTCATACTTCCGCCCACTTTTTACCTTTGCTTTATTTTGGTTGCAGTTGAACCTTCATACCAAACTTCATTGAAATCGGTCAAGGCGTTTAAGAGTTATTGAGTCTTAAAAATGCACTGCTTAAAGCGCCCTCTTGCGGAAGTCTTTGGGATTTTTTGTGTTTTATCTTGGGTAGAGGTGAACGTTCATACCAAATTTCATTAAAATCGGTACAGGTGTTTAGGAGTTATTATGTCTTTAAAACGCACTACTAAAAGCGCCCTCTTGCGGAAGTCTTTGGAGTTTTTTATAGCCCATAATTTATCTTGGGCGCAGTTGAACCTACATACCAAATTTCATTGAAATCGTTCCAGGCGTTTAGAAGTTATTATGGAGTGCCACGCCCACAGACTTGCGCTTACTTTTGTACACCTCCTATGTTCTTCCTCTCTATCAAACGTACTCGGTGTACAAATTTAAGCTCAAACGGATAAACGGTGCGCGAGCCTATACGGAACAGACAGACAGACAGACAGACAGGCAAACATTTGTTTTTATATATAAGATTGAATAAATTCTTCTTGTGTTTTGTATTTGTGTTCGTACTTAATTTCGAGTAGTATAAAAGACAATATCAATTTTTATCAAAAAAATACAACTTAAATCAAAATAATTGCTTGTAAATGTCAAAAGCTTGTTGCTGTCGTGTTTAGAAAATCTAGTCGCCCGGCATTTCTCTACAACGACAGAATGGAGACCTGTCGTTCGTCGCCCGTTGCCGTCATTGTGGATTGGCTAACAAGTTTACTCTGGGAAAGCTCAGAATTTACGTCCAGACAAGGGTCAAGAGAAAACAGATGTTGCTCGGAACCATACAAGAGAAGAAAACGCTTCTTCCAGTACCTAAAAAGAATCGAGTTGTCGTAATGTTTTGAATTTATTGCGTATATATGTTGGCATATAAAATTAAAATGAAAATTCACATTTAAATTAAAATTCCAATTCCAACTCCGACTCCCACTCCAATTCAAATTCAAATCAAAAACCATATATTATGAAGACACTTCATCAAACCAAATGTTGAAATGTTTTTTAAAATAGCTAACATTTTCAGCCACATCGGTGTTTTGTATCGGTTTGCTTGTTTTTGCTTGCGTTGTTTGAGCTTTCTTCTGCACAATCAGCAGCCTGAGAGCGCAGAACTGAGATCGCTGTTGTTGTTGAGATGCTTTATTATAAATCGTTGTTGTTCTTATTAGATGTCTATGTCCTTGTATGTGTGTAGGATACATTTGTTTTTTTCGTTCATATTTTACAATATTCGTCCAATTGGAAGTATCTGAAGTTGCTGTTGAAAAAACGTGGTTACATTTGTGGTTTGAGTCGGATTAAGCTACATCCAAGGACAAAATTAAATAAAATTGATCCTAGGTATATTAATATGTCAAAAATAAATTTTCACAAAAATTATTCAAAATCTTTTGAATTGTTGTTGTTCAATTCAAATTACAATTAAAATTACAATTAACATTACAATTACAATAACAATTAAAAAACAAAAAACAAATTGGCCATTTCAGCCCTTGAAAGGATTTTGACCGAGCTTCTTATGATCAATTGTGTTGTGTGTTATTTAATGTTTGCACACAATTGACCGAGAACTGGAGCTACATGTTTTATGCCGACTCCGAACGGCTAAAGTTCATGTTCTCAGGAAGCTTTACATGGCATTATTTACTCTCTGAGGTTTGCCATTGTCTGCAGAGAGGTGATGACCGATCAGAAAAATTTTTTATTGAAAAAAACTTTTCGCCGCGGCTGGGGATCGAACCCGGGCTCCGAGCATGCTAAGCCACACACTTAACCTCCATGCCACGGTCACCACGGTCACCACAATAACAATTACCATTACGATTAAAATTACAATTAAAATTACAATTAAAATTAAAATTAACTTAACAATTTAAATTACAATTAAAATTACAATTAAATTACAATTAAATTACAATAAAAATAATAATTAAAATTACAATTCAAATAACAATTAAATTACACTTAAAATAACAATAAAAATTACATTTAAAATTACAGTTAAAATTCAAATTACAATTAAAATTACAACTAAAATAACAATAAAAATTACAATTAAAGTAAAACTTAAAATAACAATTAAAAGCTCAATTAAAATTAAAATTACAATTCCAACGATAATTAAAATCACAATTAAAATAACAATTAAAATTACAATTAAAATTTCAATTAAAATTTCAATTAATATAACAATTAAAATTAAATTAATACAGTTAAAAATAAAATAACAGTTAAAATAACAATTAAAAGTACAATTAAAAGACCAATTAAAATTATAATTAAAATAACAATTAAATTAAAAATTACAGTTTAAATTAAAATGACAATTAAAATTAAAATAACAATTAAAATAAAAATAACAAGTAAAATTACAATTAGAAGTACAGTTAAAATGACAATTAAAATTAAAATTAAAATGACAATTAAAATTACACTTAAAATTAAAATTAAGCATGGATCACTTACCTATTGCTGAGTTGCGTCACAACTAACTCTGGGTGTCTTCCACCCACAAAAGAAATTCTCAATAATAAGGACATAATTTCTTAAACCTAAGAAATGTAGTACTATTCAATAAATTGCAGATTATTTTCGCTTTTTTTGAATGTTTTGTTATGAAAAGAATGGCTATTTCTATGTAAAACAAAAAATTTAAAATTAGTTTATGTTTTAACACATTTCCGACCGGTGTTCGATTAATCGAACGTAAAATTTGTTCATTTTCAAAAATTTTTATAAATATGAAGGTAAATGGTATCAGGAAAATCGTTCATATCATATATTACTTTCATAATTGGCAATTCCAAAATAATGGTTGCCATCCCTCTGACCTCCACCCCTGCTTGTGGTAGGGGTGGTTCAAAAATACCTTGCTGAAACCCCTTTCTTGCGAATTATATTTAAAATATATAATTAAAAAAAAAGAAAAAAGTAATGATGAGGTCTTATAGCAAAATAACCAAACTGTGTACTGGAATCAAAAAATCAACACCTGGCAAAACCTGGACACCTTTGAGCTTGAGTCAAAGTAAGTGATCGATTAATCGAACGTTGGCGTTTATCCCATACCATAAAAACACATTCAAATGAAACATATCGTAATATAAGCGAATAGACACGGTTTTTTCTTTAAAAAATAATTGTTTATTGAATTTTGTGATTTAAGATTATTTATAGAATAGTCATGAAATAGTTTAAGTAAATTAGTATTAGAAATCTATATATATAAAAAGAAGTGTACGTTTGGTTGAAATCGCATCACTTCAGAACGGCTGGACCGATTTGGATAATTTTTTTTTTTAAATGTTAGTTTTAGTCCAAGTTAGGTTTTTAAGGAAAGAAAAATTGACCACGCCCACTTTTGCGCCCACTGTTTTGATATATATATCTAAAATCGCAGAACGCCTGCGCTGATTTTTTTTTTAAATGTTTGTAATAGTCTACAAAAGTTTTTTACATAAAGAAAAATTGTCTACAGTATCGATAATATCAATATTATCCATTATCGATATTAAATTTCATTTTCACACTTGACACTTTTGAAGTTTTCAAGATGTCACATATCAGAAGACACTTGCTTATTTTTTATTCACACCACCCAATGTACCCAGTGTGCTTTCTTTTTCATTTGGATTCCGACGTAAACAGACATAAATTTTGCCGAAGCAAATTCTTTTGGATAATTTTATTACTTACAAGCAGCAATTGTTCTATTAGATGAATGTTCAATGAGCCACAAAAAATCACTGGAGACAACTGGAGACATCGTACAATGAAAGATTTACGTGGCAGTCAACAACTTTTCGGTGGTGCATTGATATTATTGTCTGGTGATTTTCGACAAACATTGCCCGTGATTGCACGATCCACACCAGCGGATGATATTAATGCATGCTTGAAGTCTTCCTTTCTGTGGCGATATGTCCAAAAATTGACATTGCACATAAATATGCGTGTTCAGTTGCACAATGATCAATCTGCAGATCGTTTCTCGAAACAATTGTTAGAAATCGGCAATGGAAAAGTTCAAATCGATAATGCAAATGGTTTGATTACTTTGCCAGATAATTTCTGTACAATTCTCAAATCAAAAGAAGAACTGATTGAACGCGTTTTTCCAAATATTGTACAAAATTACAGAGATCACAATTAGTTGAGAGAACGCGCAATTTTGGCACCAACAAATTTACATGTCAATGCAATTAATTTTCTGATCCAAGAAAAATTACCAGGTGCAGTGACATCATATAAATCTATTGATAGCGCAATGAATAACGATGATGCCATACATTATCCAATCGAATTTGTAAATTCATTAGAACCACCTAGTATGCCACCGCATTGCTTAAATTTAAAGGCCGGCTCATCAATCATTTTGCTACGGAATTTAAACGCACCAGAACTGTGCAATGGCACCAGATTGGCTGTAAAAAAATTGATGCCGAATTTGATTGAAGCAATAATATTGACTGGAAAAGCTAAAGGCAAAATTGTACTCATACCGCGTATTCCGCTGATACCAACAGATATGCCATTCGAATTCAAGCGTTTACAATTTCCGGTGCGTCTGTCATTTGCCATGTTTATCAATAAGGCGCAAGGACAAACGCTTCAAGTATGCGGATTAAATTTGGAACAGCCGTGTTTCTTGCACGGTCAATTATACGATGCCTGTTCAAGAGTTGGCATTCCAAGCACTTTATTTATTTACGCACCGGATGGAAAAACAAAAAATATTGTTTATCAAAATGTATTGGATTGAGTTCGGTGATAAGAAATCATAAAGTTCGAAATACAACTATTTTTATAGTTATTTCGAACTATATTTATATTTATTTATTTTTTTATTTTTTAAGATTTCATACAAAAACAACACTTGGTTTCACTTTACTGTGTCTTATAAATTGCTAAAACAAATGTTTGAATTTTTCAGCATTGATACAAACTGAACTGATGCAACATTAACGTTATGTTAAAGTTTGAATCATTAGTAGTAAAAGCTTTCATATAATCTTTTTGTAACCGAAATAGTATAATTTCACAATTTTTCTTCAGTGTAACGAAGTGCTCCGGGTTTCGCTATATATTTATACTTTTTCAATATAGGTGTCGGGTGTAGCAACGCGCACCGGGAATTGCTAGTATATTATATATTATATATTATATATTATATATTATATATTATATATTATATATTATATATTATATATTATATATTATATATTATATATTATATATTATATATTATATATTATATATTATATATTATATATTATATATTATATATTATATATTATATATTATATATTATATATTATATATTATATATTATATATTATATATTATATATTATATATTATATATTATATATTATATATTATATATTATATATTATATATTATATATTATATATTATATATTATATATTATATATTATATATTATATATTATATATTATATATTATATATTATATATTATATATTATATATTATATATTATATATTATATATTATATATTATATATTATATATTATATATTATATATTATATATTATATATTATATATTATATATTATATATTATATATTATATATTATATATTATATATTATATATTATATATTATAATATTATATATTATATATTTATATTATATATTATATATTATATATTATATATTATATATGATATATTATATATTATATATTATATATTATATATTATATATTATATATTATATATTATATTATTATATATTATATATTTTATATTATTATATATTATTATTATATATTATATATTATATATTATATATTATATTATATATTATATATTATATATTATATATTATATATTATATATTATATATTATATATTATATATTATATATTATATATTATATATTATATATTATATATTATATATTATATATTATATATTATATATTATATATTATATATTATATTATATATAATATTATATATTATATATTATATATTATATATTATATATTATATATTATATATTATATATTATATATTATATATTATATATATATATTATATATTATATATTATATATTATATATTATATATTATATATTATATATTATATATTATATATTATATATTATATATTATATATTATATATTATATATTATATATTATATATTATATTATATATATATATTATATATTATATATTATATATTATATATTATATATTATATATTATATATTATTATATTATATATTATATATTATATATTATATATTATATATATTATATATTATATATTATATATTATATATTATATATTATATATTATATATTATATATTATATATTATATATTATATATTATATATTATATATTATATATTATATATTATATTTATATATTATATATTATATATTATATATTATATTATATATTTATTAATATTATATATTATATATTATATATTATATATTATATATTATATATTATATTATATATTATATATTATATATTATATATTATATATTATATATTATATATTATATATTATATATTATATATTATATATTATATATTATATATTATATATTATATATTATATATTATATATTATATATTATATATTATATATTATATATTATATATTATATATTATATATTATATATTATATATTATATATTATATATTATATATTATATATTATATATTATATATTATATATTATATATTATATATTATATATTATATATTATATATTATATATTATATATTATATATTATATATTATATATTATATATTATATATTATATATTATATATTATATATTATATATTATATATTATATATTATATATTATATATTATATATTATATATTATATATTATATATTATATATTATATATTATATATTATATATTATATATTATATATTATATATTATATATTATATATTATATATTATATATTATATATTATATATTATATATTATATATTATATATTATATATTATATATTATATATTATATATTATATATTATATATTATATATTATATATTATATATTATATATTATATATTATATATTATATATTATATATTATATATTATATATTATATATTATATATTATATATTATATATTATATATTATATATTATATATTATATATTATATATTATATATTATATATTATATATTATATATTATATATTATATATTATATATTATATATATATATTATATATTATATATTATATATTATATATTATATATTATATATTATATATTATATATTATATATTATATATTATAATTATATATTATATATTATATATTATATATTATATATTATATATTATATATATTATATATTATATATTATATATTATATATTATATATTATATATTATATATTATATATTATATATTATATATTATATATTATATATTATATATTATATATTATATATTATATATTATATATTATATATTATATATTATATATTATATATTATATATTATATATTATATATTATATATTATATATTATATATTATATATTATATATTATATATTATATATTATATATTATATATTATATATTATATATTATATATTATATATTATATATTATATATATTATATATTATATATTATATATTATATATTATATATTATATATTATATATTATATTATATATTATATATTATATATTATATATTATATATTATATATTATATATTATATATTATATATTATATATTATATATTATATATTATATATATATATTATATATTATATATTATATATTATATATTATATATTATATATTATATATTATATATTATATATTATATATTATATATTATATATTATATATTATATATTATATATTATATATTATATATTATATATTATATATTATATATTATATATTATATATTATATA
>OY282640.1:96816611-96869111 GCA_958299015.1 Tetanocera ferruginea | reverse complement strand
ATATATTATATATTATATATTATATATTATATATTATATATTATATATTATATATTATATATTATATATTATATATTATATATTATATATTATATATTATATATTATATATTATATATTATATATTATATATTATATATTATATATTATATATTATATATTATATATTATATATTATATATTATATATTATATATTATATATTATATATTATATATTATATATTATATATTATATATTATATATTATATATTATATATTATATATTATATATTATATATTATATATTATATATTATATATTATATATTATATATTATATATTATATATTATATATTATATATTATATATTATATATTATATATTATATATTATATATTATATATTATATATTATATATTATATATTATATATTATATATTATATATTATATATTATATATTATATATTATATATTATATATTATATATTATATATTATATATTATATATTATATATTATATATTATATATTATATATTATATATTATATATTATATATTATATATTATATATTATATATTATATATTATATATTATATATTATATATTATATATTATATATTATATATTATATATTATATATTATATATTATATATTATATATTATATATTATATATTATATATTATATATTATATATTATATATTATATATTATATATTATATATTATATATTATATATTATATATTATATATTATATATTATATATTATATATTATATATTATATATTATATATTATATATTATATATTATATATTATATATTATATATTATATATTATATATTATATATTATATATTATATATTATATATTATATATTATATATTATATATTATATATTATATATTATATATTATATATTATATATTATATATTATATATTATATATTATATATTATATATTATATATTATATATTATATATTATATATTATATATTATATATTATATATTATATATTATATATTATATATTATATATTATATATTATATATTATATATTATATATTATATATTATATATTATATATTATATATTATATATTATATATTATATATTATATATTATATATTATATATTATATATTATATATTATATATTATATATTATATATTATATATTATATATTATATATTATATATTATATATTATATATTATATATTATATATTATATATTATATATTATATATTATATATTATATATTATATATTATATATTATATATTATATATTATATATTATATATTATATATTATATATTATATATTATATATTATATATTATATATTATATATTATATATTATATATTATATATTATATATTATATATTATATATTATATATTATATATTATATATTATATATTATATATTATATATTATATATTATATATTATATATTATATATTATATATTATATATTATATATTATATATTATATATTATATATTATATATTATATATTATATATTATATATTATATATTATATATTATATATTATATATTATATATTATATATTATATATTATATATTATATATTATATATTATATATTATATATTATATATTATATATTATATATTATATATTATATATTATATATTATATATTATATATTATATATTATATATTATATATTATATATATATATATTATATATTATATATTATATATTATATATTATATATTATATATTATATATTATATATTATATATTATATATTATATATTATATATTATATATTATATATTATATATTATATATTATATATTATATATTATATATTATATATTATATATTATATATTATATATTATATATTATATATTATATATTATATATTATATATTATATATTATATATTATATATTATATATTATATATTATATATTATATATTATATATTATATATTATATATTATATATTATATATTATATATTATATATTATATATTATATATTATATATTATATATTATATATTATATATTATATATTATATATTATATATTATATATTATATATTATATATTATATATTATATATTATATATTATATATTATATATTATATATTATATATTATATATTATATATTATATATTATATATTATATATTATATATTATATATTATATATTATATATTATATATTATATATTATATATTATATATTATATATTATATATTATATATTATATATTATATATTATATATTATATATTATATATTATATATTATATATTATATATTATATATTATATATTATATATTATATATTATATATTATATATTATATATTATATATTATATATTATATATTATATATTATATATTATATATTATATATTATATATTATATATTATATATTATATATTATATATTATATATTATATATTATATATTATATATTATATATTATATATTATATATTATATATTATATATTATATATTATATATTATATATTATATATTATATATTATATATTATATATTATATATTATATATTATATATTATATATTATATATTATATATTATATATTATATATTATATATTATATATTATATATTATATATTATATATTATATATTATATATTATATATTATATATTATATATTATATATTATATATTATATATTATATATTATATATTATATATTATATATTATATATTATATATTATATATTATATATTATATATTATATATTATATATTATATATTATATATTATATATTATATATTATATATTATATATTATATATTATATATTATATATTATATATTATATATTATATATTATATATTATATATTATATATTATATATTATATATTATATATTATATATTATATATTATATATTATATATTATATATTATATATTATATATTATATATTATATATTATATATTATATATTATATATTATATATTATATATTATATATTATATATTATATATTATATATTATATATTATATATTATATATTATATATTATATATTATATATTATATATTATATATTATATATTATAAATTATATATTATATATTATATATTATATATTATATATTATATATTATATATTATATATTATATATTATATATTATATATTATATATTATATATTATATATTATATATTATATATTATATATTATATATTATCTATATATATAAAAAGAAGTGTACGTTTGGTTGAAATCGCATCACTTCAGAACGGCTGGACCGATTTGGAAAATTTTTTTTTTTAAATGTTCGTTTTAGTCCAAGTTAGGTTTTTAAGGAAAGAAAAATTGACCACGCCCACTTTTGCGCCCACTTTTTTTGATTTATCTAAAATCGGAAAACGGCTGGACCGATTTGGATAATTTTTTTTCAATTGTTCGAAGTAATCCAATTTAAGTTTTGTCGGAAAGAAAAATTGACCACGCCCATTTTTGCGCCCACTTTTTTCAATTTATCTAAAATCGGAAAGCGGCTGGACCGATTTGGATAATTTTTTTTTCAAATGTTCGTAGTAATCCAATTTAAGTGTTTACTGAAAGAAAAATTGACCACGCCCACTTTTGCGCCCACTGTTTTGATATATATATCTAAAATCGCAGAACGCCTGCGCTGATTTTTTTTTTAAATGTTTGTAATAGTCTACAAAAGTTTTTTACATAAAGAAAAATTGTCTACAATATCGATAATATCAATATTATCCATTATCGATATTAAATTTCATTTTCACACTTGACACTTTTGAAGTTTTCAAGATGTCACATATCAGAAGACACTTGCTTATTTTTTATTCACACCACCCAATGTACCCAGTGTGCTTTCTTTTTCATTTGGATTCCGACGTAAACAGACATAAATTTTGCCGAAGCAAATTCTTTTGGATAATTTTATTACTTACAAGCAGCAATTGTTCTATTAGATGAATGTTCAATGAGCCACAAAAAATCACTGGAGACAACTGGAGACATCGTACAATGAAAGATTTACGTGGTAGTCAACAACTTTTCGGTGGTGCATTGATATTATTGTCTGGTGATTTTCGACAAACATTGCCCGTGATTGCACGATCCACACCAGCGGATGATATTAATGCATGCTTGAAGTCTTCCTTTCTGTGGCGATATGTCCAAAAATTGACATTGCACATAAATATGCGTGTTCAGTTGCACAATGATCAATCTGCAGATCGTTTCTCGAAACAATTGTTAGAAATCGGCAATGGAAAAGTTCAAATCGATAATGCAAATGGTTTGATTACTTTGCCAGATAATTTCTGTACAATTCTCAAATCAAAAGAAGAACTGATTGAACGCGTTTTTCTAAATATTGTACAAAATTACAGAGATCACAATTAGTTGAGAGAACGCGCAATTTTGGCACCAACAAATTTACATGTCAATGCAATTAATTTTCTGATCCAAGAAAAATTACCAGGTGCAGTGACATCATATAAATCTATTGATAGCGCAATGAATAACGATGATGCCATACATTATCCAATCGAATTTGTAAATTCATTAGAACCACCTGGTATGCCACCGCATTGCTTAAATTTAAAGGCCGGCTCATCAATCATTTTGCTACGGAATTTAAACGCACCAGAACTGTGCAATGGCACCAGATTGGCTGTAAAAAAATTGATGCCGAATTTGATTGAAGCAATAATATTGACTGGAAAAGCTAAAGGCGAAATTGTACTCATACCGCGTATTCCGCTGATACCAACAGATATGCCATTCGAATTCAAGCGTTTACAATTTCCGGTGCGTCTGTCATTTGCCATGTTTATCAATAAGGCGCAAGGACAAACGCTTCAAGTATGCGGATTAAATTTGGAACAGCCGTGTTTCTTGCACGGTCAATTATACGATGCCTGTTCAAGAGTTGGCATTCCAAGCACTTTATTTATTTACGCACCGGATGGAAAAACAAAAAATATTGTTTATCAAAATGTATTGGATTGAGTTCGGTGATAAGAAATCATAAAGTTCGAAATACAACTATTTTTATAGTTATTTCGAACTATATTTATATTTATTTATTTTTTTATTTTTTAAGATTTCATACAAAAAACAACACTTGGTTTCACTTTACTGTGTCTTATAAATTGCTAAAACAAATGTTTGAATTTTTCAGCATTGATACAAACTGAACTGATGCAACATTAACGTTATGTTAAAGTTTGAATCATTAGTAGTAAAAGCTTTCATATAATCTTTTTGTAACCGAAATAGTATAATTTCACAATTTTTCTTCAGTGTAACGAAGTGCTCCGGGTTTCGCTATATATTTATACTTTTCCAATATAGGTGTCGGGTGTAGCAACGCGCACCGGGAATTGCTAGTAATATTATATAAATTAAGATATAACTGTTTTATTAGTTATTGAACAAATTGGTCGAAAAAAAAAAGAATAATTTTTCATGTTAGAGAAAAACTCTAAAACAATGTTTACCGCATATGTTTATCACACTTCTCGCACATCCAAATTGTTGGTTTGCCACAGCCTTTCAACTGGCAACGACGATATTTTCCTTCCGATTGACGGACGATGAGGTGTTCACCAACAACCTTTGGTAAGTTGCGCGGTCTCTGGAACTCCAGATCATCATCCACTTCCATTCCTTCTTTATCATCGGTCAACAATAGGGACTCAGTGACAGACAACTTAAATTCTTTCTGGCTCATTGGCTTCTCGTTTTTATATTTCGCTACCAAACATTGCAGTTTCCAAGCGTTCACAACTGATGAAATCGGGGTGTTTGTCCAAAGTGGCCAGTACCATTTCTTTCCACTAAATATGGATTAAGTGGATTAAGTGGGAGATTGAAAAAGAAAGTAGGAGATATGACATAAAGCAGTGGTTTTACACAAAAAATTCCATACTTGGACGTAAGTCTCAACCATTTGAATCTACGAAGATTTAAATTAATTAAGGTCTTTGTTTTCAATTATCGGCTGCATAGATGGCACAAACATATTTTTTCAAAGATCTCGCGAAAATGAGCAACAGTTTTTTAATAGGAAGGGTAAACACAGTTTGAATGTAATGATTGTAAGTATTTTTTAATAGTCCTTAAAGAACTCAACTAATTATAATTGAAGACTGTCCCAGAAATAACTGTCCTTTTGTTTTTAGGTTATTTATAAAAAAGTGTAACCTCTATAGCAACATATTTGGTACCTAAATAAAGTATAAATATTGCAGATTAAAATAAAATACTCATTAGTAAAATAAAAGACCCAGCAAAATCTTCGCTAACATATAATCGAGAAAGTAATCCAGAAAATTTCATTCATCGCTTATTTTTATACAGGCATGTCATTGTAGGTAATTGATGACGCTTTCGCTTGACGTGGCAGTACTTTTGTAAGCGCTTATTAAACTTGACGAATAAGTACTTCTCAGTAATCTATTATTTATCAACAACTAAGAAGTTGTTTAATCCACAAATAAGGAAACCAATTAAATATTGAATATATTTTAATCCTTAAAACGAGGAAATACTTTTATTGAGAAGATACATGTTTTTATAATAAATTAAGGGATTAAAATTAATAAATTTTAATTATATTTCATAAAATTTTAAAGCATTGAATTTTTCTGCACACAATTATGCTTGGAATAAAAATAGTTTCGCTGAAGCCTTTTCAAATGAATGTTAAAACATCCTATCCTTCTGGAAGTTACTTTTACTAAATAGAGAAAAAAGTGATTAAGTTATTAATTGATATTTAGTTATGGTTATTTATGCTTACCTTTTATTCTTTCTTCTTTATATAATAAGCAAATTTTATATTTTTCAAACGTTTTTCTTTTGAAGAAAATTTTAGTTTTGGGTTTTCAAAAATTTTTTAAAATTTGACGCGTTTGAAGCAAGAAACAAAAGTCAAACAAAAATTTTAAAGAATCTTAAAAAAACAAACATCTGAAAAACAGAAACGCCTGACATTACTAACTGCATTACGAGTAATACACAATATAATGCATTATTGGTCAATCAGCATTTATGTAATGCATTTTAGAATTGAATGAAAATCAAGGCTTTACAAAAAATTTTGCTACTGAAAAGATGTTGTCTCAACAAGAAGAAAAGCGGAAAGCAATTATTTGCAAATACCTGGAAAATCCAAACACCACGTACAAAAAGATCGCTAAGGAAGTTGGCGTGTGCGTAAAAACTGTCGGAAGGAACATAAAACGATACAAACAGCTTACCCCTTCATAAAAAACGCCAGGCTCAGGGAGAAAAAGTTGTCAAGCGAACCAAGCGGTGGCCCAGAACGTAAAGCGGCTGTTTTCTCAGAATCCAAGCACTTCGGTTCGTGATATGGCAGCAAAAGCGGGAACATCGAAGTCAAGTGTTCAACGGATTAAAAAATTTTAAAACCTAAGGAGCTATAAAGTACAAAAATTACCTGATAGGTCAGAAAAAAAGGACGCCGAAGCCAAGAGGAGGGCTCGAAAACTGTATCGCGATTACCTGCCCAAATTTGATTGCGTGATCATGGACGATAAAACGTACTGCAAAGCGGATTTCCAGCAGTTACCTGGACACGGATATTATACTGCGGTTAGAAAGGGTGGAGCATTCTCTAAATTTACCACCGAAAAACATACCAAATTTCCAAAGAAATACATGGTGTGGCAGGCCATTTGCAAATGTGGCCTTCGAAGTAAGGAATTTGTGACAGATCGCACAATCAACACCGAAATTTACATCAGAGAGTGTCTGGAGCGGCGTTTGCTGCCTTTTATACGTCAGCACCAAGGTTCAGTACTATTTTCACCTGACCTAGCAACATGTCACTACGCCCAGGGAACGATGGATTGGTACCAAGCCAATAATGTCACTGTGGTACCAAGAGAAGTCACTCCTCCAAATTGCCCCGAACTTCGCACAATCGCAAGATATTGAGCTTTTATGAAAATAAATCTTAAGAAGACCACACAAACTGCGAAAAACATTGAAATATTTCGACGTAAATTGCGTCGGGCATACACTTAGGTCAACGAAAGGTCGGTAAAAACCCTAATGGAGGACCTTAATCAAAAAGTGCATAATTTTTTTAAAGTGTATTTTTTTCAGTGTAAATAAAATTTTCATTTGTGTCAGGGTTAATGAAGACCTGACTGAAATCAGTAAATGGGCTAAAGAAAATAAGCTCAGGCTAAATCCTCAAAAGTCGTATGTCCTACCCGTAGTGAAATCAAGATGCACAATTAATGATCTGTCCCCTATTTTCGTAAGTGGAACCAGACTTGATTATGTTGAAAAAGGAGTTAATCTAGGATTTGTTATGAACTCCTCTCTCACGTGTGTAGACCATATCAACAGTGTGGTTAGCAAAGTTTATTATTCCTTAAGAAATCTTAGGAAAACTGCTTCGTTGGTTACCACTGAAACAAGGCGAAAACTGGGCCCTATTGCACCAACAACTTTTCACTTTTCACTTTGCAACTTATCGTAATATTTGATAATTTTGTGTTGCACGAAACAAAAATTTGATAATTTTTTTTTGAGTTATGAAAAGTGAAAAGTACTCAATTTAAAAATGTTTGCTTTCCGAAATTGGATAAGTGAAAAGTGATAAGTTTTTTTTTGAAAAGTGATAAATTTGTCAAAATTGTATAGATATGAAAAGTTTTTGTTGCACCAAAAAATTATTGAAAACTTATCAAATAAAATTTTGATAAGTTTTCATTATATTTGCTAAGAAAAAATGTACTTTTCAAAAAAGTGTTCCTTACAAAAAACGATCTTAAAAAGTGATTTAATTCATCATTATTAATATTAGCTACACAGAGTGTCAACAATCCAAAATATCTCAATTTGAAAGTGTTTTTGAAGATAAGGTTATTTAAAGAAAAACTTATCAGTTCAATCCAAAAACAAATGTTGACAGTGTTATCGATTTAGAAAGCGTGGTTGAGAGCATATACTTTACAACAGAGAAGGGCACAAATTAAATGTCCTATCCCATGGGATTGGAAGCAAAATGCTGCTTGCGCGACGTCGACACAATAACAGTGTAAGCTACTTCGTATGGCTTACGATCGTGTGCATTCGGCTGTTGCTTTGTTTTTATTTTGGCAGCAAATCAAGTCAGTTGCTTTTCAGCATTTGTTGAAATAACATTTTTTTGCGTAATTTTTTAACATGTAGCGAGAAAATACGTAAATTTGATCTTCGTTTTTCTCTGCTTTAAACACAATCAAAGAATGTGATAGTATTAGTGTGCCCATCGCTGCTTTACAATTAACAATTACAAGTAACAATTACCTACCTTGTATTGAACAGGTATGAACCGAAAAGGCACATTAACTGCAACAATTAAACAACATATTATCGGAAATTGTATATCTTTAAGCAATGGGGAAGTTGTTAGATGCGTTGACGTTACAACGATTAAAATAAATTCTCTTCTGAAAATGAAAACCTTCATAAACCATCCTACTCGTTCGGAGCTCTCACGTAGAAAATAGAAACTGATCAGAAAGTGTTAAAAGGACGGGTAAAAGATTTCGTTATATCACCACTGAGAAATAACCATGTTAATCCAACATAGTGCTTATAAAAACTGAACTATTAAAAAACATTCTTTAAATAAAAGTATTATCCGTTGGATTAACTTTTGCAACACCAATTCATGTTTGCAATGTGGGACCGCAGCCAGTCATTGAATATAAAACAGGGAATGGAAACAAACCTTAACGAACGGTTACTTTTTGCTCGGTTCGAGAGAGCGCAATCTTTATTCGGCTTTATTCGAATTCCACTCTTCTACTTAAACACAACCACAATCACTACCACGCAGAAGCGAGAGCGTAATAAAATGTTAGGGATTGTGCTGTTTAATAAAAAAATATTATTTCCTTTGTTGTGCTTTTTGATCATGATCAAAAACCGAACCTAACAATTTGTAGAACAATTTGTTGGCGCATGCTACCATTGAAAATTATTTTTTAATTTTTTTAGTAGATTTCGATGTTTAGGTTAAAGGAAAGTTAAAAAAAGTATTTCAGAAATTTTGGACAAGTGGACGTGGCAGCTGCAGTACACCTTAAACACACACAAAAAAGGCTAAAATAACGAAATCAAAGGAAAACGCCTAACTTGTGATTTCCAAAAAATATAAAAATTTAGCGTTATTGGACTAGTGGGAGTGGCAGCTGCAATGTAACTTCAACATATTTTGCGCTTTATCTTAGAATTTAAAATAAGCTACAATAACGAAATCGAAGACATTAAAAAATGCGTAAATAAATGTGACGTCTTTAAAAAAATGTTTGCATGCGCCAACAAATTGTTCTGCTGTTGTTCAGCAGCACTGACATTCGCTAACATTCGCTACATAAGGTTTGGTTTGTTGATCATGATCAAAAAGCACAACAAAACAAATAATGTTTTTGATCAAACAGCAGAATCCCTAACATTTTATTGCGCTCTCTTTCTTATGCGTGGTAGAGATTGTGCTTGTGTTTGAGTCGAAGAGCCAAATGCGGAATAGAGCCCAATTACCCCTATTTTGAAGATTTATCCGTCTCTTAAGAAAAAGGGTTAGGATCAGAGTGAGGCCACCATAATCTCTCATATATTGCGCTATCAAAGGATTATGTTCTGACGCTTGAAATTTTCTGAAGGTGGCAACTCAAAGAAACATGCCTTTATAGAACCACAAAAGGTCCTGATTGATTGCTACTTCTAAGGATTGTGGTTTTCTCAAGACATGCCGCAAATACCCCTATGGTGTTAGTATTTTGAAAACAACCAAATAAAATTTGCTGAACTGTTTTAATTACATAGTTTTGAACGAGTTGTGTTAAATTATTTGTACCTTCTTCTTATTCTTCTTCTTCGCCAAAAAATCAGTTTGTTTCCAGAGTTATTTTCAATTGTTTGATAAGTAAGTTTATTTGAAAAGTTTTGTAAAAATTTTGGTGCAACGCTTATTACTTACACTTTTCAAAAACTAGATAAGTTGAAAAGTGAAAATGAGTGAAATTCAAGTTTTGATAAAGAAAAAACTTATCACTTACACTTAGCAGAAAAAAACTTTTTTGATAAGTTGAAAAGTGATAAGTGATAAGTAGTTGGTGCAATAGGGCCCTGGTCATACAATTAATTGTGCCAATATTAACATACTCCGAAGTTGTATATAGCAAACTAGACTCAAGGTCAGCACATAAACTATTAGTGGCGTTTAACAATGCAGCTCGATATGTTTATGATATCCGTAGGTTTGACCATATATCAGCATTTAGTAATCGCATCCTTGGCTGCAATATCATAAGTTTTCTCAATGCAAGAAACTGTATTTTTATGCACAGACTTATCACTTCGAAAAGCCCTAACTATCTGTTTGAAAAACTCCAATTCTGCAGATCCACCAGAAATGAGTTCTTTATTGTCCCTCAGTTCAGATACAATGAATGAATCTAGTCGGTTTTTTTTCATAAACGCAATCAGGCTTTGGAATTCCCTTCCAAATAACTTAAAACGCGTAAACAACACAACAAACTTCAAGCACTTGATTCTTGAATATATCTCTTAAAACTTTCTTTCTGCTTCTCTTTCTTTAATTACTTATTACAAATACTTTACTTTTTCTATTTTTTCTATGAACGTTTTCTTTATAGCCTAGACATATTGACGACGGCTGCAACATAACAACAGCAACATGGTGAATTGGTGAATTTGAACACGCCGAAGGTGAATTGGTGAATTTGAACACGACGAAACAAACAGATGTTTTTGACAATAATATTAAATTCTATTTTATTGTAAAAACATTTTTTTCAAACAAAAAATTTTTATCTACGTAAAATTCACTTTACGCCGCATTAGCGGCACCACCAAAAATTTCACCGCATATCACATTTGATATATTGCAAGATAGCTTAAAGTGCCCCCACACTATATGTTTCATACATATGACATGCCAAATTTTACAGATAGCTTTGACACACATATAGTGTGGAACATATGGAATTCAAATTCTGACAAGTCGTTTGTATTTCCGTATGTACAAATTTGAATTAGAACTGTTTCTAATTTGATCTGTTTTTCATATGTAAAAGTTTGAAGTTTGAAAAAAAAAACAATATCATGCAATAAAAAAAAAGTCAAGAAAACGTAAAATCTGATTATTTATTCCACAAATTTATATTTTTCATTTGAAGTCATTCATCAGAAATCATTTTGCAACTTTTTGAGCACTGGCGTGGCTTCGAGTGAACAAAATTGCCGGAAAACTCAAACAGTTAGCAGAAATATCGTGTCAGATAGTCTGTGGTCAAATGAAAGGAGCTGTATGACAAAAGTTCAATATTGACATACAGATGAAATTCGAAATGAAACTTTTTTGACAAGTCATTTGTGTTGAACATATAGTGTAGGGGCACTTTTAGTGCGTCCGGCGCACATGCAGCAGCAGCTGCTTCATTCAACGTCTTTGCAACAGCCACCACCAAGCTTCTCCACCGATATTCAGTGTTCCGTCAGCACCACCACCGTAATCGGGCCCGTCAGGACCTCCTTTCTTTTTGCTTCAGTACCACAACATCACATTCTACCACCACAGAAACCAGTTGCTGTGCCTTCTCTCTATGCTGAGCTTCCGCCACCACTACAACTATCAATATCATTGACTAATTAGTGCGGCTTTATATGATTCCAGCGCCGATCTTTTGCAGTTGAATGCAATTCCAGCTCCAAAGGAATTTGATTTTAATGCTTTTTCAAAGCCGCATCTTTATTTGGAGACAATAAAAGTCTCCAAGTCTCAAAGTCTCTAAAGCCAGTTGAACAACAACAGTAACAACAACAGCAGCATGCACCAACGCAGCAACAGCAGCAGTAAATTTTGTAACGGTCTATAAAGGCACAACAAATTCAGCAGCAGCAGCAACAGAAAATTCAACGACACCAGCAACAACAAATGCAGAAACTGCAGCAACAAACAATACAACAGCAGCATCTTTTGCAGGAACAAAAAATACAACAACAGCCCCTGTTGCAAAAACAACATCAAAAACAAGAACAACATCACATCAACTGTTCAAAATTCAAACAGTTGCAACAACAGCAACACTTGCAGCAGAAATCTAAATTGCAACATCAACAGTTCCAAAAAAATTAAATTCAGCAGCACCAACAGCCATTGAGTTCATTCTTATCAGATGTAGTAAAAAAATAATATATGAAAGTATTGAAGAAAACTTTCTTATCTTAATTTGGTCTTGGCCACGAAATAAAAAACAAATTGGCCAGTTCATCCAGCCACGAACTAAATTATTTAAAACATAGTTTCATTCCCAAGAAAACAAGTCTTTACTTAGGGAGATTACGATTTCCGGGGCGCCGCGATTTGGCGATGGATTCGAAGAGTACTCTTAATAAAAATAAGAATAGCCAAAGGAAATGTTGTGTTATCGATTTGTTTTCGAGTTATCGATTTTTTAAATTTCAAAAAAAATATATTTTTAGTAACTTAATAACGTAATTTTTTTAGAAAATAACGGTTCAAAAAAGGTCATTTAATGACCTTTCAAATGAAATATCAATCTTAAAGATCCATTGAGTAACGGTAAAGATATAGATGTTTTTTGAACAGATCTTTTAACAAAAAATTTTTAAAAAAATCGATAACTCGATAACTAATAGAGCTATCGATTTTTCGTTCGGCAAATCATGTTTTTTTATTGTTCTCTACCAGAAAACATCTTCAAATCGCGGCGCCCCGGAAATCGTAATCGTGCCCTTTACTTAAACGCATTCGAGTACTTCTATAAATTTGTCTAGAAAGCCTTATAAACAAAAAAGTAGGGTCCAAACATATCCTTCAAAGCCGTCGCTATCTTTGGCTGGCATAGAAATAATTATGGGCACTTGAACAGTCTCTGAATAGTTTTTAGTACAACAAAAAGCAAACAAAACTTCTTAAATGAAAAAAAAAACATTATTTATTGATGAATAAACACTGAACAGAAATAATATGCAGAAATATTTGCTTTTTAATAAAATTTTATTCTGTCAATCAAAACAATTACTTTGTGTTGCATGTCAAATGCTCTCATCTCACTCTTGTCGCACGTCAAATTAGAAAAAATTCTAAATCGACGACAGCAACATTGTTGCAATGACGCATTGTCGTTGCAACATTTTCACCACATTCACCTCCATAAGAAAAGCATGTAAAAAAAGTTTGACGTTTTACGCAATGTTGCAGCCGCAGTCAATGTGTCTAGGCTATTACGTTTAAGTTAAAATTATTATGATCCTATTAATTATTTTATCCTTTATTGTTATAGCTGTTTAAGAGGTTGTTATCCCAGTTTGAAATTTTAAATCTGAAATTTGTAATATTTATTTTTTATTTTATAACTTTTAATTTTTTTATGTTTTATATGTTTTTATGTTTTATAATTCTTAATTTTTTATGTTTTAATTCTTAAATTTTAATATGTAATTCTCACTTAGAATATTCTAATTCGTTGCATTTAAAAGAGCAATTCTTGTATGCTAATATAAACTTGAAATAAATAAATAAAATAAAAATTTATTTTGTCATGTTCACTTAATAATAAATTTATTGATATTCCTATGCCAACACCAGATGGAAACTGTTATCGTTACTTTCAAAGAAATATTAGCTCGAACCTATCTTTTAGCTTCCAATGCGTTGAATATTCCGAAATAGTTCAAAGTTGCTTAGATATCAAATCAAATGCTGTTGGTTTCGATCAAATTCATCCAAAATTCTTCAAACTACTTCTTCCTGTACTACTGCCTTTCATTAAGCACATTTTCAACACAATTATAACCAAATCAGAATTCCCCGCTATATGGAAAAAAGCCAAAATAATTCCCATTCCAAAAACTGGAAATGACTATCGTCCCATATCTATTTTGCCATATTTATCCAAAGTATTTGAATCACTTATGTACAAACAGACAAGCAAATTTTTCTTACATAACAAACTTTTAACTGACAGACAATCAGGATTCCGAGCAAAGCGCAGTTGCGTAACTGCTCTACTGGACGTGACTGATGAAATACGAAAAAATCTCGATCGAAATGAAGTTACTTTCTTGATTCTCCTTGATCACTCGAAAGCTTTCGACACGGTAGATCATCAAATTTTATGTTCAAAATTGTCAAGCATGTTTAACTTTTCCGCAACTGCAACTCGACTAATTAGCTCATACCTTACCAATAGAACACAAGCAGTGAATATCGGATGTGCGACCTCAAACTTTTTATGTGTGGACCGTGGCGTACCCCAGGGTTCTGTATTGGGTCCGCTTTTATTTTCGGTCTACATTAATGACTTACCCTCTGTTCTCCACGGTTGTGGCATCCAAATGTATGCTGATGACGTGCAGCTGTATTGTAGCAGTCGTAGGTCTGATATTCATTCCTCTGTCGCTAGTTTGAATGAAAATTTGTGTAAAATAAATGATTGGGCATCTGCTAACGGTCTTTGCCTCAACCCAAACAAGTCGAAATGTTTAGTTATAGCCAGAAAACATAATATCCCCTTGACTATACCGGTTGTCAAACTAAATGGCTCATGTATTGAAGTTGTTAAAACGGCAAAAACCTAGGCATTACTTTCAACAGCACTTTGGACTGGATTAATCATGTCAACATTACCGTAGGAAAAATCTATAGTATGCTTCGCAGTCTTTGGGCTACGCAATATTTTACCCCTTTTAACATTAGAATGCTACTAGCAAAAACGTATCTCGTTCCAACACTACTGTACGGGTCTGAAATTTTTTCATACTGCGATTCTGCAAGTAAGCACAAACTGAAAGTTGCTTATAACAACATCGCTCGCTATATCTTTGGACTGAAACGAACCGACAGCATATCACAAAATGCAAAACAAATCTTTAGTATGACTTTTGACCATCTTTTGAACCTGAGGGCGTTAGTTTCCTTGCATAAGATTATTTTTACAAAGGAACCCCTTTATTTATATGAAAAAGTAAAATTTTTAAGGTCCCAGCGCGGTAACAACCTAGTTCAACCTAGACATGCCTGCTTAGCATCGGAACGGCAGTTCTTTGTTAATACAATACGTTTTTGGAACTCACTTCCATCCTATTTACAGCGTATTTGCAATGCAACGACGTTTAAATCTAAGCTATTAGATTATCTGTCTTCTCTCTAATTTAAACTATTGCTTTTTTCACTTTCTTAACTTATTTACTTTTTTTTTCATTTCTTTCACAGTTGTCTTTTTACTTTTGATATTTGAAATAATTTTAAGTTAATATCTTAGCTAGGAATTTAATAAATTGTTAATATGTCTTATATGTAATCTTTAAATCTAATTTTATTTTCAATTATGTTGTATATATCTAATTCTGTTGATTTTTATAGCCAATTTTCTTTTGTAATCGGTGCTTAACTATAAGTTTATTCTTGTTAGCGCCTAAGTATTATTATTATTAAATAAATAAATAAATAAATAAATGCCTGCGTACGTGATAAAGCAGACTCCTCTTAAAGCAGACTCCTCTTAATAAACTGAAAGAATTTTTAAAAAAACAGAATTGGTTTTTTTACAATAAAAAAAAAAAACAAAAGGACAGTTATTTCTGGGACAGTCTTTAGTTGATGGATCATTGCAAAGACCAAATGGTATTGTCACAAAATGAAACAGTGGTCTTCCGGGAACTGTAAATGCCGTATATTGTTTTGACTCCTCAGCTATTTGCCAATATGCATCTTTGAGATTCAGTTTGGTTATAATGTTGGCTTTTGGTAACCCAGCAAAAATTCCTTCCAAACTACTTAAAGGGTATGCATAATTTTTTGTAACAGAGTTTAATTTACGCGCATCTAAGCAAATTCTTACTTTTTCTGGTTTTAAATCGAGTCTCATTGGTGAGCTCCATACATTTTTATTTGGTTCTATAACACTAGGTTCTTGACTATGTGGTGGAATTTCAACTCAATCATCGTTGATTGGTGGTGGTGGTGGCAAGAAGCAACATGCTTCTTGCCCTGGTACACGATTTTCCATGTTCTCACGCTCACGCTTTTCCTCATCTCTGTTTTTGCGTCTGAAAACGAGTCGTTCTACATTCTTTACGCGATAGTTTTCGCGCATGGCTTGCTTTGCAGCTGACTATCATTTTCTATATAACACGGTCATTTTATATTCGGCGTGTTTAGCAGAGCTGTAAAATCTGCATTCATATTCAGAATTCTAAGTACAAATAAATAACGACACAAGAAAGCATTCAATGAATGGAAAATTGATCCATGAATAAAATTTTCAATTCACATTCAATTTAAAAAAAAATGTATTTATTATTCAAATCGATTATTCTTTTTTTGTTATTTAGAATAATGCATTCATTTCTGTATTTAAATATGTGCTATTCATAAATCACAAAAGAATCCTTATTTATTTTGCATTCATGCACTGATTTATTCACGACAACACAATTTTCATGTGTTTAATAAATAATTCAATTAAAATAATAAATATTTATATGCAGCCCAATCATGAAACATTTTCTCCCGGGAGTTGTAAATGGGAGTTTCCGGTTTTAAGATAGCAGATGAAGATATCTAATTTTTTATTTTACTCTCGTTAATATTGGCGGTTGATGAACAAAATTGCATTAAAAATTTCCGAAAAGTATTTCAAATTTATCTTAAAAACGGAAACTCCGATTTACAACTTCCGGGAGAAAATGTTTCATGATTGGGCCGATAATATTTGATCGAAATAAAAAGAAAATTTTCGTTACTCTTCGACATCGAGGTTCAACCCAGAAGTTACTATAACTTTTATATTTCACTAAAGTACAAATACGGAATTAATATCATTTTATGTACATCAGTAATTTCTGCAAAACGACATACAACTTACAATGTAATTGTCTGTTACTTGATTTTTGTAAACCTTTTATTGTAAACTCTATAAACTTGAATAATAATATCGAATCTAGTTTAATCTAAATTAAAAAAACAAAATAATCCATACATAAGTTTGGATTAGAACAGTTTCATTGTTTGAAATCAAATGAATTATAACAAAAAACAAAAACATTAAGATAACTTCAATTTGAAGTGTATCTGCTTTTTCAAATCAAATCAAATTTTCTATTTCAGCTAACATATCGCCATAACCGCCAGAATATGATATTTAATGAGATAATGAGATCCATTTTTTGGTTTTATCTCTAATTTTTTCTGATAAGCTACAATTTTTTTATTCTTTATTTTTCCTCCTGGGCCTCTTCAAATAACTCTCCAATAGCGAAGAAGTGATGGTTCATTATGCTCTCTCCATAACATAAAACTTCATGTATGGTTGAAGTAAGATGTCTCCATTCGCCATTTAAAGAGTTATACAAATTAGGGGTATTTAATACATATTTTTCAAATTGTGCGCCATCGATTAGGTGTCGGAAGCTTATAGCATTTTCAAATTTCCTAAAGCGAGAATGCAGGTCGCCATCAAGTTTTGTAATAGTTTCTGTAAAAAGTAGTTTCCACATTTTGAAAAAATCGAAGAGCCTTGTTTCGAAAAATATACTCGTAGTCAGTCTTCATCCCTAAATTTGTTTTAAATTTTTTTTCTTTTCTTTTTTTCTGAATTCTGCTTTCAGTTTTACTTGATCATTTCTGCTTTTTGTTTCGAAATCAGGTGTGAAATTTTATATTTTTCAAACTTCATGTTGTAAGGAGTAAAGACAATCAGCCTAATGACTAAAACGTAAGCAATTGCTTTTCCTTGGAATTTCTAAGGAATTACTTAAGTGTGGTGAATAAAAAGTTAAGCAATTCCCTTTTCCTTAAGCAATTCCTAATTTCCTTAGTAAAGGGAAATTAAATGATATTTTCCTTATTACTATTTCTAACCAAGGAATTCCTTTTTCCAGTTTATTGCTTAGGATTTTTCAAGCTTCTCTGCCCGTAACTTGCATTTGCTGAAGTTAGTTTTAATTTGTCATTCACTGCATTTAGAAGTGAAAATGGCTCAGTTTCTTAATAAGGTAAGAACAAGTTATATAATGTGCGAAAAGAATGCAGAAATTATGATTTTCGGAAGCTCTAACGTTTACAAAGAACATACATTTGATTCATAGAAACAAAATTAAACAACACGTGCAAGCAACACTGCCGCAGTGTTAACTCAATGCGGAACCGTTTTGTGTCAACCACTTTCTTTATTATTTAATAAATCAATTAAAGTAAGTTATTACAGAAAGTAGTGATGTTAATAATTATAGGCCCATCGCTAAGCTTTCGTCTGTTCCCAAACTTTTTGAGCGAATTGTGTACGATCGTGTTAAAATTCATTGTGGAGAAGTCATAACAACTCGTCAGCATGGTTTTGTTAATGGAAGATCCATTGTGTCTAATCTTCTCGATTTTACAACATTCTGCTTAAATTCAATGGAATCTGGTAACCAAGTCGACTGTATTTACACTGACTTTAGTAAAGCATTTGATAAATTACCTCATGATTTAATCTTATTCAAACTTAATAGAAGTTAATAGAATTTCCACATTATTTTGTATGCTGGATAAAATCGTATTTGACTGAGCGATCTTATCAAATACGATTCCGAGGTGTGTTGTCTTGAGAATTTATTGCTGAATCAGGTGTTCCTCAAAGTAGCCACCTTGGTCCTCTTCTGTTTATTTTAGCAATAAACGACGTCACACACGTCATTGAACACTCTCGTCTGCTGATTTATGCAGATGATATGAAAATATACAGAACAATAAATACTAAAGACGATTCCAACCTACTCCAGGCTGACCTGAAATCTTTTGAAGTTTGGTGCTTTAAAAATAACATGTTTCTTAATCCTGTTAAATGCCAAACTATGACCTTTTCGCGCAAAAGGAATAATTTAATGTTTGACTACAATATTAAAGATACTGCTTTAAGTCGTGTTGAGGCCGTCAAAGACCTTGGTATATGCATGGATTCTAAGCTATCGTTCAACAATCATATTGATTACATTTGTAAAAAAGCATCTTCAATGCTTGGATTTATAAAACGCTGGGCCAAAGAATTCAAAAGCATGATTACAACCACAACGTTGTATTATGCAATAGTGCGCCCTCACTTGGAGTACGCAAGTCAAGTTTGGTCCCCAAATTATAGTGTGCATGTTGAACGTATAGAGAGAATCCAAAAACGTTTTGTTCGGTTTGCTCTTAGGGGCTTAGGTGGGATTGATTTTTTGAACCTTCCTCCTTACGAGGATCGTTTAAAACTTTTAAAAATGCAATCTTTAAGTGAACGAAGGAAGTCTGCGGATATCGTCTATTTACACCAACTCATAACCGGTGTATTCGATTGTACGGAATTACTTTCTCTTATAAACTTAAACTCTAACCGTAGAAGTAGTAGAAATGCCAACAACTTAATTTATCTACCATTTAGTAGAACAAATTACATGGCTACTGCTCCCTTAAACCGCATGAGTGCCTCTGTTAACAACTGTACATTTTTTTATGTTTTAAAAGCTATTCTGTAATTAGATCTATGTGTGCATGATTAGTAGTTACGTCCTGTGTTGTCCCTGAGCCAAACCCAAACTTTGGTGGGTAAATTTTTTCCACATTAACTTTGTTTTGAGCCACTGGAATCTTTATCATTGAAAATTTTTTGATGCTTTGGATTGTGACTTCAAATGAGTTAATGCTGAGAAAGTGCGAAAAAGCTGTTGTAGCTGAACTCTTTTGTTATTGCATGTTATATTATAAAAACACACAACTGTTTCGTGTGTATCCGGATCAGTGCACGGACTTGAAAAAATTGTGTAGTGGTAGATTGGACTTAAAAGAGTTGTATTGTTGTATTCGAATAAAAGTCGTATTCACATTGTTTTTGTTTTCTATTTGAAAGAAAAAACAAACGTTTGTTTAGCTCCCTTTTATTTGAAAGATAAAACAAACTATATTTCAAATAAAAACAATGTGAATACGAAGAAAATATGAATACAACGATACAACTGATTATTTCAAGTTGTGAAAAACCTTTTTTATTCAAAAAATATTCAGAACACGGTTTGCAATAACAAAAATAGAATACACATATTCTATATAAAAAACAAGAAACAGTTTCGATAGTAACGTAAGTGTAGACGAAGAATTCCGTTTAAAGACTCAACCAAGTTATGCGTAAGCATACAAAAGCTAGAGAGCAAAAGAACGTACTTGCTCAGCAATATATTGAGTTACCCAAGTTCTGCGCATCGAACATTTTCGTCTTCGCTCGTTACGGAGCAAATCGTTAGGGCTTAGCAATATTTTGGTTAGGGCTTATATTGGTAAGCAGAAAAGGGTTGCAACCTGTTTAATAAATTATTTAAATTTTGATATTAAACACTTATGTACCTACCGAAATTTTATTAAAAATCAGCAAAAAAAAATATGTTTTAGACAGGATTAATTTATTAAGCGAGGTTTGTATTGAAATTGACCGTTATTTTCAATCATAAAGCATGAATGAATTTACCAACTTAAAGAAAATATTTTTTGTAATTTGAGTTGGCAATCTTTTTCGAAAAAAACAAATTATTTTTTATTTGTCATTTCATTCGAATCGATTTATATTGAAATTTTTTTTTTCATGCTTACTTTGTTTTTAATTAAGTATGGAAAAGTGTGTTTTTGAACTTTTATATACTTTTCGTTGACTTCTCTCTGAAACTTTTGTATGCTTACGCATAACTTGTTTGTTCCTTAAGTTGTAACCTCTTCTGCTTTGTCTCTTTGGTCCGACTGTTTTGTCCATTTTGCACATATTTGTTATTGATCTTCCGAAAATTAACAAAAAAATTAAAAACAATCAATTATGGAGTAAGTCAATAAGTTAAAAGTAAGCATGATTAAATGAGCAAACAATAAGAAACAAGCAAAATTTCAAATTTTTTCGATCATTTCGTTAAGTTTGATAGGTTGAGTTCATTGACTAAGTTGAAAAGAAGGCGAAGCAAATGCACTTTCCATTGGTGCCACTTTCGTCTCTGCCCGATATATATTTAGTTTGCGAGCTACAGTCAGTGTAACTACTAATTTCAAATTAAAATTAAGATCCCGATTTTTAAAAAATCGTGTGGTAACTATATTTCACGCTGAGCACATGTCCTTTCCATTAGTGCCACTCTCGTCACTGTCCGATATTTAGTTTGCGTCTTACCCTTTCGTCCCTGTTCGATGTATAATTTACGAACTACACTGGCTAGTGCTAGTGGGATGTGGGATCCAAAATCAAGTGAAAACACGAACCTCAACTACAAGTGTATTTTATTCGTGAGAGTGCCAATGGCACGTGAAAGTGAAAATGACCCACCTGTGACCTCGATAATCCCACTGCATCCGATTGGCCATAGAATCATCCATTTTGGTCCAAATGTTTCATGGAACCCATAAATGTGCCAATGACCCACCTGTGGTACCAGATAATCCCACTACATCCTATTGGCCATAGAATCCTCGATTTCGGTCCAAATGTTCCATGGAACCCATAAAAGTGCCAATGACCCACCTGTGACCTCAGATAATCCCACTGCATCCGATTGGCCAAAGAATCATCCATTTTGGTCCAAATGTTCCATGGAACCCATAAATGTGCCAAGGACCCACCTGTGACATCAGATAATCTCATTGCATCCGATTGGCCATAGAATCATCCAATTTGGTCCAAATATTCCATGGAGCCAATAAAAGTACCAATGATCCACCTGTAACCTCAGATAATCCCACTGCATCCGATTGGCCATAGAATTATCCATTTTCGCCAAAATGTTCCATGGAACCCATCAAAGTACCAATGACCCACCTGTGACCTCAGATAATCCCACTGCATCCGATTAGCCATAGAATCATCCATTTTGGTCCAAATGTTCCATGGAACCCATCAAAGTACCAATGACCCACCTGTGACCTCAGATAATCCCACTGCATCCAATTGGCTTTAGAATCACCCATTTTGGTCCAAATGTTCCATGGAACTCATCAAAGTACCAATGACCCACCTGTGACCTCAGATAATCCCACTGCATCCGATAAGAAATAGAATCATCCATTTTGGACCAAATGTTCCATGGAACCCATAAATATGCCAATGACCCACCTGTGACCTCAGATAATCCCACTGCATCCGATTGGCCATAGAATCATCCATTTTGGTCCAAATGTTCCATGGAACCCATCAAAGTGCCAATGACCCACCTGTGACCTCAGATAATCCCACTGCATCCGATTGGCCATAGAATCATCCATTTTGGTCCAAATGTTCCATGGAACCAATAAATGTGCCAATGACCCACCTGTGACCTCAGATAATCCCACTGCATCCGATTGGCCATAGAATCATCCATTTTGGTCCAAATATTCCATGGAACCCATAAATGTGCCAATGACCCACCTGTGACCTCAGATAATCCCACTGCATCCGATTGGCCATAGAATCATCCATTTTGGTCCAAATGTTTCATGGAACCCATCAAAGTACCCATGACCCACCTGTGACGTCAGATAATCCCACTGCATCCGATTGGGCATAGAATCATCCATTTTGGTCCAAATATTCCATGGAACCCATAAAAGTACCAATGACCCACCTGTAACCTCAGATAACCCCACTGCATCCGATTGGCCATAGAATTATCCATTTTCGTCAAAATGTTCCATGGAACCCATCAAAGTACCAATGACTCACCTGTGACCTCAGATAATCCCACTGCATTCTATTGGTCATAGAATCATCCATTTTGGTCCAAATGTTCCATGGAACCCATCAAAATACCAATGACCCACCTGTGACCTCAGATAATCCCACTGCATCCGATTGGCCATAGAATCATCCATTTTGGTCCAAATGTTCCATGGAACCCATAAATGTGCCAATGACCCACCTGTGACCTCAGATAATCCCACTGCATCCGATTGGCCATAGAATCATCCATTTTGGTCCAAATATTCCATGGAACCCATAAAAGTGCCAATGATCCACCTGTGACCTCAGATAATCCCACTGCATCCGATTGGCCATAGAATCATCCATTTTGGTCCAAATGTTTCATGGAACCCATCAAAGTACCAATGACCCACCTGTGCCCCCAGATAATCCCACTGCATCCGATTGGCCATAGAATCATCCATTTTGGTCCAAATATTGCATGGAACCCATCAAAGTACCAATGACCCACCTGTAACCTCAGATAATCCCACTGCATCCGATTGGCCATAGAATTATCCATTTTCGTCAAAATGTTCCATGGAACCCATAAAAGTGGCAATGACCCACCTGTGACCTCAGATAATCCCACTGCATCCGATTGGCCATAGAATCATCCACTTTGGACCAAATGTTCCATGGAACCCATCAAAGTACCAATGACCCACCTGTGACCTCAGATAATCCCACTGCATCCGATTGGCCATAGAATCATCCATTTTGGTCCAAATGTTTCATGGAACCCATCAAAGTACTAATGACCCACCTGTGACCTCAGATAATCCCACTGCATCCGATTGGCCATAGAATCATCCATTTTCGTCAAAATGTTCCATGGAACTCATCAAAGTACCAATGACCCACCTGTGACCTCAGATAATCCCACTGCATCCGATTGGCCATAGAATCATCCATTTTGGTCCAAATGTTTCATGGAACCCATAAATGTGCCAATGACCCACCTGTGACCTCAGATAATCCCACTGCATCCGTTTGGCTATAGAATCATCCGTTTTGGTCCAAATGTTCCATGGAACCCATCAAAGTACCAATGACCCGCCTATGACCTCAGATAATCCCACTGCATCCGATTGGCCATAGAATCATCCATTTTGGTCCAAATGTTTCATGGAACCCATAAATGTGCCAATGACCCACCTGTGACCTCAGATAATCCTTTTGTGTCTCTTTATTATCAGTTCTGGCTTAAAGTACGTGAATACTATTCACGTGAATGCTATTCACGTGATCAACGCGAATGCGAACTTCACGTTTAGGTCGTGAATAAAATACACGTGTAGTTGAGGTTCGTGTTTCAAAACACGAACTACACGGAGTTCGAACTTCCTTGAACACGTGTAGTTCGATACACGTGTTTGAGCTGAAGCTCTAATACGAACCAATCAGTTCGTGCAAAATAAAAACAATACAAGCATAAACAAGGAAACAAAAACAAAGAAAGCAGCAGACACAGCAGGTACATTATAAGCAGCTGATGATCGACTTTCTCATATTAAAACATGCATTTTTCTTTTTATATTTTACTATTTTCTGACTTTCATATAATAGTGACAAAATCCAAAATCCAGATATTCATTCAGCGCAGGAAATATCTGATATTTTAGTTTATATATTATCTTTGAACGATAAGTATTAAAGGCTGTAGGCAGTAGCGTAGCAAGAGGGGTCGGGGGGGAGGGCGGTCCGCCCCGGGTGCACGCCAAAATGGGGTGCAAAATTTGGCAAAAGAACTTTTTACCACATTATTTTTGATTTTTTTAATAAAAAGAACACACCTCAATGACTTCGGTTTTATATTTGAATATGAAGAGGGTGCAAAAGTTAATGAAAATACTTTTTACCATCACCAGAACTTCGTTTTTATTGAAATAAACTTTGACTTATAAATTAAATTTTGTTCAATTTTAACGCTCACACTAAAACCCAAGTCAATTCCATATGTAATTTTTCATTGGTTAGGGGTGCAATTTCCAAACAAATTATATTAAAATTTTCATAATGTCAAGATGGACTACAAAAGGAAAAATGTAAAACATTTCTGTTGCTATATAAAATAAAAATATATTTTATGATTTTGTGATTTCTAAGTTCTGAGACTATATATCATGAAACAAACCTCATTTACAGCCCTCACATAGGGGAGAGTGGTACTAGTTGTCACAAAATTTGAATGAACCACTGTAACTCCCACAAATCAAGCAATAATGGCACTGCAAAACTTGTAAACATAAATTTAATCTTTTATTCTTCAATCCTGATGTGAATAACATATATTATTTTAAAATAAATTAAAAAATTTCCTTTATAAAAAATTTAACTCGTCTGTGACAAGTTACCCCACTCGTGGGGTAAGTTGTCCCAATGCGTAGTCCCAGTTGTCACACTTCTTAATCGTCATTGCTGCCACACTCCGAAACACAATTTAACCAGCAATGTATTAAACTATCACTTTCAATGCATTATGTGCACAACGCTTGCATTTTATACATTGATGACAATTATTATTGGATTTGACGCTCGACAACGATCTACACATAGTGAATCCACGTTATCTTCATTGATACTAGCTGTATTCGGCATGCATCATGATATCTGAAGATGTCCGACCTCGGTTTGTAAGTCGTTTGCGATTTCTTGGCATATTTCCTTAATTTCAAATAAATCATAGAATACTTTCAAAATAGTTATATGAAATTATATGTGACAACAAGCCCCACAAGTGCTGTGACAACCTGTACCATTTGGGAAAAAATGTTAACAATGTTCTGTAAATTTAAATATAAAGATTTATCTTAAAATTCAAAAGTATTCGCAAATAATAATATAAATTGTATTGGAAATTTATTATAAGTTGAATATAACACACTTCTATTTGTTTAATTACAAAATTTAAAAAAAATATAAAAATTCAAAAATCCAACTTAGTTTCTTAAATTTCTTTTAATTTTTGCAAAACAAAACGAACGGCACTTAAACTTTCTTGGGATGCTAGACATTGCAATAGCGTATAGATGGCATTGATATTCCATTCGATAACGTGTTGAATCAAAAGATATCGGCGTTGTGACAACTAGTACTTGAGACAACGGGGACGAGTCTCCCCTACCCTCATTTGGGTATAGTGTTACATAAAACTAGTAGTTTAAAAATCATTAATTAACTTTTTACTTGCTTAAAAAAGTTCTAAAAAAATAAATTGATTTTAAAAAAAAAAAAGAAATAAAAAAATAAGAACTTGGCAACGCAACTTTACTCAACTCAATAGGTAGTTGACTTTCTCTATGCTCAACTAGCTGGAGACAAATTTTCAAATAAGCGACATTAGTTGAGTTTAGGCTGGCGAATCGAACGCGGCTATTATTATTTTCAAATCAACCAACAAAAACTATCAAAAATACAGTTTTTAAGAGAAGATAAGATGCACAGTTCCTTAAAAATTATACTAATTATTAAAATTAAATTTTGTTCTCAATCACCGAATGAGCTCTTTTTGAGCCATTCATGACTCTTGACCTTGTCCAACCTGGGCAAGTTTGCTTTGGGAATTATGTAGAGGATGAGAATGAAACAAATTTCTGATATCAATTTGGTATCACTGTAATATTGTGATACTGAGATATTTATGGTGATATTTATAAAGCAGTCAAATGTTACAGACTTCAATCTTGTCTATAAAAGTCTAAGCGGAGATTAATATGAAAATGTTTAATGAAAAATGTTTATAAATTAATTTTAGTACATTATTTTAACTTTTCATTTAAATTTTATGCAGAAAACGGGGGGTTGATTTCGAAAAAATATATACAATATGAATAATCAATCAGGGTCACTAGGGAAAATTTGTCAACGTTTTGCTTCCAGGTCCTATTTTTTCTTCAATTATGCAAAATTTTTCGTAAAATTTTCAAAGTTTTCTATATTAAACTAACTTAAGTTTTTATAACTTAGTTATATATATAGATATATATATATATAGATATATATAGATACTATAAAGAAATTTATAAAAATTATGATAAATGTTTATAAATGAATTTTAATATTTTATATTAACTTTTCATTTAAATTTTATGTAGAAAATGGGGGTTGATTTCGAAAAAATATTTATATTAATAGTTATTCAAGGTCAATAAGGAAAAATTTGTCAACGTTTGCTTCCTGGTCCTATTTTTTCTTCAATTATGCAAAATTTTTCGTAAATTTTTCAAAGTTTTCTAGATTAAACTAACTTAAGTTTTTATAACTTCATAATGTCAATTCTTCAATTATTTAAAATTGATATTGTGTGGTTTACTAATAGTAAATTTTTCTCTTACAACTTATAAGCCCGGTAGACAAAAATATTGGAACAATTCAGAAAAAAACTCTTTGAGTTTCTGAAAATTTTAGATTCTTACTTCTTTTATCAAATATTCATGGATAGCATGGTTTTGTTTATTTTTTAAATCTCTTCTAAAATATGTAATTTTTATAGAGGTTGATTCGAAAATATGTAGTAAGATTCATCAACTTATTTTATAAAAAAACTAGTAAGGTATATCTTCGACTTGGCCGAAGTTAAAATACCCCCACGGCCGATTCTTAAGGGTGGAAGAATCTTAAATTGGAGAACTTTTTGTATGCGATTTTGAGAGATTTTATTATTTATATGTGTCTTAAATACATACATATCAAATTGTTTTCCTGCAACTTAAATATAAGCCGTTTTAGAAAAATTTAAATTTTGGGGTTGTATGAGAGGTGGGCGTGTTAGTTTGTGTATGAAGCCCATTTTTCTAACATACCTCAGTTTCGGCATAGAATACACAAAAACCGAGTTTCTGTCTTGTAACTTTAATATTAGCCTCTTTATAGAATTTTCAATTTTGAGGTTGTATGGGAGGTGGGCGTGTCAATAGGTGGATAACGCCCATTTTTCTAGCACACGTCAGTTTTGGCATTGAATACACAAATACCGACTTTTCGTCTTGTAACTTTAATATTAGCCTCTTTATAGATTTTTCAATTTTGGGGTTGTATGGGAGGTGGGCGTGTTAATAGGTGGATGACGCCCGTTTTCTCAATACACCTCAGTTTTGACATAGAATACACATATACCAAATTTCAGTATTGTAGCTTTAATATTAGCTTTTTTGTAGAGTTTTCAATTTTGGGGTTGTATGGGAGGTAGGCGTGGTTTTCATCCAATTTAGCCCATTCTCGAACTTGACCTTAGTTTTTTAAAAAAAGCTTAAATATCGAATTTCATTACGATAGCTTCAAAATTACGGCTGTAATCGTGTCGACAGACAGACGGACAGACGAATATGGCTTCATCAACTCAGGTGGTGATGCTGAGCAAGAATATATATACTTTTCCATACCTACCACGCCTCCTTTTGGGTGTTACACACGTCGTGACAAAATTAATATACCCCTTACGCAGTACGCGTGGGGTATAAAAATCTTCTAAAGGGGTGCACAATTTAGTTTCCGCCCCGGGTGCCACCAACCCTAGCTACGCCACTGGCTGTAGGTATACCCTAAAGTATTAACCAAAAACGTTGCATGACCGTCAAAAAATTTGTTAAATCGACCCCATACAAACCGCGCTGTAAGACGTAATTCTACGTCAAAAAAGCAAAAATATATTGAAATTGAAGTCGATAAAACAAAAAACAAAACAATATGGAACAAATCTAGTTAAGGGGCAGGAGCCTAATTTTATTTTATACATATGTTTTTACCCTCTAATGCCTAGTACTACTGTGAGCGTCAAAAATGAGTAGACACATGCTAATTTTTCCATTTTACTTTTGTTCCAAAAAATTTAAGAGAAATATCTGATTTCTAATAATGCAGAAATAAACCTTACTATATTCATAAACAAAAACAATATTTATATTCCAAAAACCACAACATAATATTTTTTTAATTATAAATCAAAGAAACCAATTTTTTACGCTTCCAAAGTGAATGGACACAAAATGTTATTTCAGAAATTTAAAAACTTATTACATAAAATATAATTCTCTTAGTATTTGGTTTGTCGTCCTTTAGCATGGATTACACTTTCCATTCGTCTTGGCATTGATTCAATTAGTTTTTTGTATATTCTGGAGAAATATTTTCCACTCCGTAGTTAAAACGTTTTTCAGCATATTTGCATTCTGTATGCTGTGTTGACGCACTTTTCGGTTCAAATGCTCCTAGAGATGTTCAATAGGGTTTAGATCTGGCGATTGTGAGGGATGATCTAACTGTCTTGGAGTCCTATAGAGGAACCATTCTTTCACCAAGTATGATGTGAGTTTTGGCTCATTATCTTGTTGAAAGATATGTCCCCTCGACAGTCCCAATTTATTCGCACTCGGCTCCAAATTATCTTGCAATTTTTCAGATAATCGTGCTTATTCATAGTGCTATCAATAAAGACTAGATTGCCAACTCCAGCTGCTGCCATACACCCCCACACAATCACATGTCCACCAACGTGTTTGACTGTGCTTTTTAAATTTTTTTCGTTGTAGGCTGTATTTTTTTCTCCATATTTTCGTGTTCTTTTTATGTCCGAATATTTAAAATTTGCTCTCATCCGAAAATAAAACTCTGTTCCAGAAGGACTGGTAGCAGTTTTTGTACTTTTTGGCAAAGTCTGGTCGTTTTTTATACCCCCACGCGTACTGCGTAAGGGGTAAATTAATTTTGTCACGACGTGTGTAACGCCCATAAGGAGGCATGGTAGGTATAGAAAAGTATATATTTTCTTGATCAGCATCACCACCTGAGTTGATTTAGCCATGTCCGTCTGTCTGTCCGACTGTCCGTCTGTCGACATGATTACAGCCGTAATTTTCAAGCTATCGTTATGAAACTTCATATTTAAAGTTTTTTTTTTAAAAGCGAATGAGTTAGATCGGATGAAAACCACGCCTACCTCCCATACAACCCCAATAATGAAAACTCTATTACGAGGCTAATATTTAAGTTACAAAACTGAAATTCGGTATTTGTGTTTTTTATGTCAAACCTAGTGTGTCCAAAAACGGACGTCATCCACCCACTAACACGCCTTCCTCCCATACAACCCCAAAATTGTATATAATATTTTATTTTTTTTTTTATTATTATTTTTAGAGTATTTTTTATTTTATTTATTAATTTGCTAAGCCATGTTGGGCTTTTAGCATTATTCAAAATTTAAACATTAAAATAAAAAAGTTCATTGATATTAAATATATACAATTAAAATTGTACATACAAATACAAATTTGCGTTAAAATATGTTCATATAAATTATAAGATATTTAAGAATATTAAACTGTAAAGAAGATTGTTGTAACAAGGCAAACATGGCTATATCGCCCCCACTTAAAAAAAACTTGGTGTCGGCATAGAACGGTGGGAGGTATCAAGACAAACAAGGTCCGTACGTCACACTGATAAGCATGTGCATATTTAAAATATAAAACGTTCTGTCTTGCAAAAACCAACGGAATCCTGGCTAAGCAAGGTGGTATTTCGACAAACTAGGTCATATGGGCATTTCCAAACTGGCGTTATGTTCGTTTTGTACGAAAAACTTAAAAAAAAAGAATGAAGAAGTTTTAAAAACTTTTTTTTTATATTTGCGTAGCACTATATAAAGTAAAAAAACTATAACAATCGACTCTAAGAATTAAAAGATATAAGCAATAATATGCACTGGCGTGACGTTACAAAAACAGAAGTGGTTTTCGACTTAGATTACAAAATTTGCAAAACTCTGCGAATTGGGCAAGACTTTTTATACAAAACTTTATTTGGAAGAATTTAAAATAATATGAGTTTATTTTGCTGGTTATCAAATTAAAAAATGTTTTCTCGGTTTTTTTTTATTAGGCTAAGTCATCTGGCGTGACGTTACTAGCGTTACGTTACTTAAATTTCCATCCGAACATTTTAAGTTAAAATTTGTTTAAAAAAAATATTTGGCGTAAATCAAACATAAAGTTTAGCTATTATCTAATATAAAAAATCAAATGACCGATTATTCTTAAATATGGTACGTGAAATAACTTGACCCTGCAACGGAATTGAGGCTACTTAAATTTCAAAAACCTTCCGTAGGAGGGGGCTTTATTCAATCAACTAATGTCAACTAATCAACTAATGTCTGGCTCATTCATGTCAGATCTAGACGTTGAAGATGTATTTTTTTTTTTTTAATATGACCGGCAGGTACTGTGTTACGGAAATTAGACTGCAAACTTTTGACGGAGGGAATGGGAAAAACTCTAAAAAGCGATAGTTTTAAAAATTAAAAAATTTAATTGATAATTTAAAAAATGTTAAAATGAGAGCAGTTTTAAAAATCGAACTTTTCCTGTGCTCAAGGCACAACCCATAATAACACCGGGTAACATCCGCTAGTATATTATATTTTTTAACTCCTACCCCATCGACCATGAGAAATTGAAAAAAAATTCCACTAAAATACCTGCAACCATATTCAGTAACGAAATCAGGCAAACTTCGAGCAATTTGGCGTGACGTTACTCACTTTTCAAATTTAATATAAAATTTACGGTTTTTCTTTTTCACAATTTTTTATAAAATTTACTTAACTTTATTAAAATTTATTAAAATGCAAAATTTCACGCACTTTTGAACGTCAGAGCAGAAAAAATAAAACAAAATGCTTTTTGGTCTGGCGTGACGTTACCTCAGAATATCATTAAAAGCAAATCAAAATTTTACCGTTAATTGATATTTGTTTGCTCTTTTGCATTTATTTTGCGGTTAGTTGTTGTTGTAGCAAAAGTTTTGCATAAGAGTTCAATTGCACAATTACTCTTAGAAATGGAAATTGTAAAGCGAAAATGCTCATAGAAATAAGCAAAACTGACCAAAACTTTAACTTTAACTTGGTAGCCCGATATCTTGCCAACGCAACATGGGAAAAATTTGAACTCTTTAATTAAATTGATTTTGAATATTTCTCTTTAATAATACAAGTAAAAAAAAATTTTGGTTAACTTTTAATTTTTTGGTCACGGTAGACTTTTCTGCGGAAATGCCCATTAGGGTGGCCGCAAATGAAGTGCCGCAAAGCGAAACTTCATTCGAATTACACTTTTATATTGAAAAAATTGTTTTTTTCAACAATAATTACATTTAAGACAATTTCATGTGATCGCTTTATCAACGAGACATTATATCGCATTCGGTATATAATTTATCTTTCCAACGTGCTATAATTCGTCGAAATCGGTTCACTAATACGAAAACTTCAACATTTTTGCTGAGCGCAATGCTAAAAAAGTTTTTAAGAAATATTTTTTTTCCGAAAACAAATAAAATTAATGTTATTACTTAATTTCAATCAACTCGATTGATGAGCATAAAACTATTATTATTACTCGATTATGCTCGGCGTAATAAGCATACAAAATTTTTTCCAAGGAGATGTTGTGTGTCGAAATGGGATAAATAATGCGAAAAATCAATATTTTTTATGTAGCAAAAAAAAACTATTTTTAAAAACAATTTTTTTCGAAAATACATATGTAAAATTAATTATTTTGAACAAATTTTATGTTTCTTTTTACAAATTGTACAAAGTTTGTACGTTTCTACCACAACAAAATCAACAACAAATAAAATATTAACGACGAATCAATAGTTTTACTTGTATTTAAATTTAACAATGCTTATTATACATAATTGAGTAGTTTACATTCCAAATAAGACACAGAAAAAAAAAATTTAGTTAGATATGACATTGTAAAGCTAATGTTAAAATACATCGATCCATAAAATCCTTTTTGATAAACATGATAAATATCCTAAAGAAAAATGCATGCAAAAATCTCCTTTTCAATCAAAAGCAGACATGTCCACTAGACCGTCTCGCCTTATAGGCGAAAAAAATAAATTTCGCCGCACACCAGCTAATCTGAAGCATTATTGAAAGGAGGTTTCGAAAAAAATTTTTTTTTTTTTCTTGACCGAACGTAGGGGTCGCGCATCGACATATTTCTTTATATCTTCGGTATTTACCGTCCGATCTTAAAGAATTGTTTGTTTTTGGTTTTGTCTGAGGAAGACCTATTTTTTGTCTACAGAACTCATTGACCTCAGTTGACCCCTTATAGTACTGACCCACCATACCTCAGTTTCTACCATCTTAACGTACCATTTTGTTTTCAGAAATGGAAAGCTCATAAAAAATCACTAAACTTTTATAAAAGAAATTATTCGCTATTTTCACTTGAAATATTTTAAAAATTTTTTTATTTAATGTTCTTGCAAATTTTAAATTTTTTGTCATGTTGTATTATTTTTATAAAATATCCACCGAAAACGTTCTTACACCGAGAAAAAAACCATAGTTAAATTATCTAAGATGGCTTTTGTGAATACTTAATGTGCTGAATGAAATAACTATCTATAATTACAAAAGTTTTTGTGTGAGCTGAAAATGGTTTTAAAATGAAAATTTGATAATTTATACTAAAAAAACATTTTTAAGTTCACAAAGCACAACTGTGTAAAAGTAACTAAACTCATGTATAAAGTACTCAAAGTATGGCTGGTAGTTAATAAAGAAAATGACACAAACACTGCGAACAAGAAAGATGCAAATAGTTATCAATCAATAAATTTTTTACATTTTACAATGTTAATCATCGGAATGTATAGATAATACTTCCCAATCAATTGAATTACTTCCCAACAGTGCAATTCTACTAATATACTTGTGAAAATGTGCTTACAACTAATGGTTTTCACCATAAATATAAAATTCGATAAATAAGCAGATTAAACTTTGTTGTCATATCCAAGAACTTTGTAGGCTTAAAACAGACCAAGCCCTTAGGTAAACTAACATGGATTTTTTGTTAATTTTACTTAATTTTTTTTCTAGGTGTATCCGAATCATTCTGCAATTTTTGCCGTTATTTTAAACTTCGACAAACCTTTAACAGTAACAGCACGATCTTAAAGAATAGTCCAGAAAGTTTAATACGAAGGAAGTTTTTTGCAGGCTTTAATTGCATTTCTTAAGAATTGTACATTAAGATGCTTTTTTCGGATGTGAACGTTTTCGGTGGATATTTTATAAAAATAATACGATATGACAAAAAATTTAAAAATTTGCAATAAATATGACAACAGAAATTTTTTCATATTTCTAGCGGAAATTGCGAAAAAATTCTTTTGTAAAAGTTAAATGATTTTTTTAAGGGCTTTCTTTGCTTTAAGATGGTAGAAACTGGGGTTCGGTGGGTCAGTACTATAAGGGGTCAGCTGAGGTCAATGAGCTTCAGAAAGCAAAAATAGGTCTTCCTAAGACAAAAACAAAACCATATTATTCTTCAAGATCGGACGGTAAATAACGAAGTTATAAAGAAATATGTCGATGCGCGACCCCTACGTTCGGTCAAAAAAAAAAAAATTTTTTTTCGAAATTTTCTTTCAATAACGCTTCAGATTAGATGGTGTGCGGCGAAATTTATTTTTTCGATACGGTCTAATGTCCACTGAAAATGTTCAATCAAAACCAGATAAGTCCAAGCAAGTTTTCATTTTTATAGTTTTCATTCAAATTTTAAAAAAACTTTTTTATGTCAAAACGTTGGTATGAGTAATAAATTTAACATGTTAGCGGTTTTGGGTATGCGTTCTGTAAAAAATTAAAAGTTAAAAGCAAAAAAAAATATTTGTGCTAAAAAGGACCTTCAGGAAATTCAAAATTGCTTCGGCGGATTTCCTCCAATTTGAAAAAAAGTATGCAAAAACCATTTTAATGATTTCCTCTAACTTTTGAGCTTTCGAACGGCGGAATCTAAATTTTGATTAATTTCTTACTTTCAAAACCAGACAAGTCTAAATTTGAAATTTAAAATACGAACTTTTTTGCACTATGAGACTATTATTTTTCTCGCATAATAAATCTATTCCTGTGGAGCATAATTTTGCATAATTGATATGTTTATAAAAAATGTCTGTCAAAATTAAGACGTTTTTTTCGATTTCCCAGCAATTCGATCTGTATTGGGGAAATACTGACTTATTTTCAATACTGGTACAGTACTAGGGTGTCCAACTGTCCCGGATTTCGCGGGACGTCCCGCATTTCAGCTAAATTTTTAGCGCAACGCGACGACCCTTGCGGGACGCCTTTTGTCCCGCATTTGAGAACTTAAGATTGTTTGTATCTAAATTTCCAATTACCAATGAAACACAGTTTACTAAAACTGTTTAATTTTATTATCAAATTAAATTGATAATTTATTTTCCATGCATTTTATTTATCAAAAAGTTTTGGGTTTATTTTTTTATTTTTTCATGAATTGGGCAAGAGTTGGAAAGAGATCTAAACAATATCAAGGAACCAATGCGATGGTGTAAAGGCATCGTTGATACCCTTTATTCTTTAAAAAATATAGGGAAATATTTAATACAATAAAAAATTGCATCTTGTCCCGCATTTTTGAAGGCTCCGTCCCGATTTTGTACTTTCAAGAGTTGGCAACCCTATACAGTACTGACTTATCTGGTTTTGAATGTTAACTCTTCAATTGGTTTTAATTTAGTTATTGCTCATAGGGCCGAGATAAAATTTCACGACTGTATCCTGGATATTTCTTACGATAGTCCTGAACAATCAACATTTAAAAAAGAAAAATCATTAAAATCTCAATCAAATAATCAGATATACATATATACTTTTAGGAGATAATCCTGTTGGCTTGTGTTCCTATAAGGAGGCTATTAAAATCATTTATTAATTTAGCCCACGTTCAGCTGTGTCGTTCACTACTTTAAGAGAAGTTATGATTTTCAGACCATCTGTCTTCCTCTATTCAGATTAGGTTCAGAGCATCCCTGTGTGAAATACCGAATAGATTGTCCAATTTATTGCAGAACAAAGTCTCCTTAATTCGCTGCTTTTCTGTTGGGCGTTTCTGACTTCTTTGTAAATTTTTCCAACATTTGTGCAAACCTAACTACTTTTGGACGCATCGATGGGGAACTCTAGTAGGTATTCTGGTTTTCTTCCAAAAACTTATACATTCTTCTACGTAATTATTCTTAGTAAAACGTGCACTTTTGTTTAAAGATAATTTCAATGTTTTTATCTTAAAAAATAATACTTGAAGGACATCTCTGTTAGAAGGTATCTTTGAAACAGTGATTTCACTTTTAGAATTTTCAATTAAATATATTTTATGTCTTACATCCATTTTGTACAAAAAAACAATTTCTCTCCAGCCACAAACTTGAAAAGCACTTTGTTCAAATAAAATTCACGCACGCAAATTGAAAAATAGCGGTAAATAGTTAGAGAATGCAAATACTTTGCTAACGTTCTTTTAGAGAAATTGCAATTCAAATATTATTTATCGATAAATATCGATGTCACTCGTTTGTCATTAATTATAATTGATGGCAAAACAAATTGTGTAAAATATAATTGCTATGTTGGCGGCCACTTGTACTGTAAGTAAATTTTTTTTATGTTATTTGATGCATACTGATCATAAAATTCTAAGAAATGTTTTTCTCACTCAACAAAAATATTGTAGTTTTCGCATTAGTCAACCGATTTCTACGAATTATAACACTTTAAAAAGATAATTTTATGCCTAATGCGATAATGTAATAAGTTGATCAGAAAAACATAATTGTACGTTAGTTATAATCATTTTCGAATAAAATTATAATATTTTTTTCTTTTCGCTCAAAAAAAATGTAGTTTTTTCATTTTGTTACCAATTTCAACGGATGATAGCTCGTTTTACAGATAATGTTATGTTAAATACGATGTTTTGTTGAGTAGATAAGAACATTCAATTTTCTTAATTTTAATTATTGTTGGAAAATACCTATTTTTTTAATATAAATATGTATTTCGAATGAAGTTTCGCTTTGCGGCACGTCTAAATAATAATATTTTTTCTTGAAATTTTCACAATATACTTTTGATATGATAAGAAACAAACGAGGGCACCGCACATGTTCAATTTTAAGAAAGAAATTTAAGGGCCACTCTAATGTGTATACATCTTCACTTTTGGCGCGTAAAAAATGGTTTGTTGAACTTAATGCTAAAAAAATATTTTCTTGTTGTTTTTTTGTAATAATATTTTTGTTTTTGTTTATGAATGAATAAAGCTTTGTTTTTGCATTATTAAAACTCAGATAATTCTCTTATATTTTTTGATGCAAGAGCAAAAGAAAAAAATTATCGCGTGTCTACTCATTTTTGGCGCTCACAGTATGTTCGTTTGCGTAAAATTTCGGCTACATCCATTTATTTGTTGCGTGAAAATGTTGACAGATATTTTGTTGCGAACGAACAGCTGATGATCAGCTTAAAAATTTCAGAATTTATCAGAGGGAACGCAGAAAATCATTTAAGTTCTTTAATTTTTATTGTTTGTGATTATATTTTTTTTTTTTTTTTTTTTTTTGGATTCGCCAAGGGAGTGTGAAATCTCATGAATACGTATAGCCCGTACTATACGCATGCACGACTTACATTCTACAACACTCCGGATTAACCGGAAAGATAGAATGCACCTACGTACTAAAACACACAACCAGTTGGCGAAGTATGAATTTCCACTAAGCACATTAATTGGCTTTTCAGCGGAACTTAAAAATTTTATACAGAAACACGAATTTATTAAGAATTTATGAATTTGAAAAAGTAAACAACATCAAATAAGTAGTAAACTTTACATAAAACTCTAAAACAAAGAGACCAAAGTAACTATAAATAATATGAATATTAGTAAGTTTGCGGCAACTATCCAACCCAAGATCCTACGTGGAAAAGAGAGTAAACTCTTAAACACCAAACCAATTCCAATTATAACGGAGATATATACGTGTAAATATGTACAAACATATATGTGTATATATAAACGGGTCACTTTGTAATTTTGGAACACCGTGCTAATGGGACAATTTAATAAAAAGAGTGGAGTGGAGTCAAATTAGCTTCACTCGAGTTTACTCTGATCGGTATGAATAAAGCATATTAATAAAAATAACTCAACTCCACTCTACTCATGTTTTTTTTGACGTTGAGTGTTTCCTCAGAATAAACATCGCACACTCCAGTACACTCAGTTTTTGTTTATTTCTTATTAATAAAAACTGAGATCCCTCAACAAAAGTTGAGTGTGCTATTTAGCTGCCTCAGTTTTGTTCAATTTAAACAAATTTCATATTTGCCATTTATTTTGCATTAAAAACTTTTTAAAAACTTGTTTTTTGGTTTAATTTAAAATAAATAGCCTCTTTGCTGTATTTTTTATTTGATTCCGATGAAAAAGACGAAGATGGAATGCACAAAATTTTATAAAAATTGGCAGGTGACAATTCTTCAAACTCGTTGCAGTTGGCTGAATATTCATTGTTTTATAAAATTTTGACTCTTATAAAACTTTGTTTTATACCTTTGGATGCTCTTAGTCATCTCGGAATTTTTCCGGATTAAATCCTTATTTTTCCGTTGGTCAAAAGTTCTTCGACATCTTAAATTAATTTTTAATTAATTATCACTTGACTTTTCCATTTTATTGTCATTGAAGTGTAGCTTGACACATTCCTATGTGCCTGTCAAGCAGTTACAGTCGGTCACAACAGTAGATGAGAGCAACATTAGACGAGAGCTCTGTCATTTAGGAATATTTTCTGTAATATTATTATTTACAATAAAGTATTTTTTGCACAATTTTATATTTTGCATGTTATTTATATTCTTTTCCTTTATTTTTGTTGACGATTATTTGTTTCCATTCCTTTCAAAAGTCCGACAGATAGAACTCTGGTAAGTGCTTTACGTGCTCTGACGTTAAATAAAGAGCACGAAGAGTCGTATTGAGATCACTAACAAATTGTTTGACAGTCTTTGTTCTGCTCTTATAAAATAAACGAAAACGCACTTTGTTTCACACGTTAAACAAAGCTACTGTCATGAGTGAACCCTCAAGCGATGTTTTTTTGCCCTCCGAGTGAAGTGGAGTTTATTTAATACGGATTTCACACTCTTATCAACTAACATCGCAACCTCAAAACGTACACTCCACTCCACTCCACTCCACTCGTTCACTCAGTTTTTATTAATTCCTCCCAATGTTATTAATTGGATATGTATTTGGGCCAACGCAGGCGTAAACTTGCATGGAAAAGAGATAAACTCTTGCGCAACAAACTCAGTAACTAATAAGTCAAATGAATAAGAAAAATTTAAACTTTTTTTAATTAAAAACAAACAAGTTTAAGCATACTTATCATATTCGATGGTGTTTACTTCATCAAACGGAATATTATAAAGGAAAAACAACTGAAACGGTCTCGAATATATGGAATTACTTCAGCCAACATTTTAACAGAATATAACAATATTATTAACCGAGTTAATGTTTGAAACAAAATTCTAAAATGTATCAATTATTTAAATGTAAAATCATTTTCCATTTCAAGGCATCCACCGAATCACAAAAATTAATTAAGCTGTAGCTATTGTTGAAATCACTACACATACATCGTAAAGGGTCATGAAGGGCAAAATTTGAAGTGCACTGGCTCAACTTAAAAAGCACAAAATGTCTAGATCCTCTTCTTGGAATGTTAAAGTTAAGAGATGAGAGAATATATTGGGAGTCAATTTCACCACAAAGTAATTTATATACCATCCTTCTGCTTCTCAGGGAAGGCAGTAAAATTTGCTTAAGGCGGGTTTCATACGAAGGAAGAATAATATCTGGGTTCCAACGATGATGACGTAAAGCAAAAAGTAAAAACTGTTTTTGAACCGATTCTATTGCATCAATGTGGACGTTATATTGAGGGTTCCATACTACGGAAGCATATTCAAGAATAGGTCTTACGAGAGATATATATAGTAATTTAGTTGTGAAGGCATCATTGAATTCTTTCGCCCATCTTTTAATGAAACCAAGAACACCTCTAGCTTTATTTACAGTCAAATTTATGTGGAGATTGAAGCGAAGTTTTGGATCCATAATTACACCAAGATCAACAAAACTATGAACAATTTCTAAATGGATGTTATTTATAGTGTAATTTGTGCTATGAGCAGTTCTACGTGAGAAGGTCATTGATTTGCATTTTTTTAAGTTAAGGTGTAATAGGTTGAAGTTACACCAATCCACTAGTCTGTTTAAATTAGATTGTAAAAGGTGTTGTTCGTCGAGTGACTTGTAGGTAAGAAAAAGTTTCACATCGTCAGCATGCATTAAGACGTCACAATGTTTAATTGCCGAGGGAAGGTCATTAATAAATAGTAAGAATAAAACCGGTCCAAGATGACTTCCTTGCGGAACACCAGATGTAACCATAATATTTTGTGATAGAGAATTTTTATATAAAACTTTTTGAAAACGTCGCGATAAATAAGATTCTATCCAATTCAGCAATTTTACAGGCAACCCAATTAGCTTAAGTTTATTCAATAGAAGTTTATGATTGACACTGTCAAAAGCCTTGCTAAAGTCCGTATAAATAACGTCAGTCTGTTTTCCCAAAGTGAAACCTTTTATTACACGAGTTGTAAACTCCAAAAGGTTTGTTGAAGTTGATTTACCCTTTAAAAAACCATGCTGAGTGACAGAAATGGAAGATGAAACGAAGTGGGTTAGTTGTTCAGTTATGATTTTCTCAAATAATTTAGGGATTGCGCTTAATTTGGCGATGCCTCGGTAGTTAGTGACATCAATTTTAGAGCCAGATTTATGAAGGGGTATAATATATGAATCTTTCCATATAATGGGAAAATGTCCACTTTGCAGGGATATATTAAATATGTATGATAGAGGAGCACACAGGTTGCTAGCACATTCCTTTAGAATGCAACTCGGAATTTCATCAGGGCCAGTCGAAAAAGAGCATTTAACTTGACGAAGGTTATGCATAACAATAATTGAGTCTATTACTGGAGTTTCAAAAGAGCTAACTGGAGGTAAATAAGGATGCTCAGAACGCATATTAAATGGTATGTTGGAGTAAGTTGATTTGAAGAAGCTTGCAAACATGTTGGAAATAACATTGTCACAAGACGATTCCTCTTGATTGAATCTCATAAGGGGTGGAAAGTTGGAAGCCTTACGTTTTGAATTAACAAAAGTATAGAAGAGTTTCGGATTATCATTAAATTGAGATTTGATGTTGGCTATATAAGCAGTATAACACTGTTTATTTAATAGCTGGTATCTGCAACGACAAGATGAATAACAAGCAAAGTCAGTATTAGAACCAGATTTTTTATATTTTTTAAATAATCGATTTTTTAAATTTTTTAGTGACTTAAGTTCACTTGTTAGCCAGGGTGGACTTAAGGGTTTAGAATTAATTTGCTTTGTTGGGACGCACAATAAGAAGCACCTTTGCAAAGTATCATTAAAAAAACTGTACCGAGGTTTCGACGTCATAATATGAATACGGTGGTTTAATAGATAGAATCGGTGACCAGTTAGTCTGCGAGAGTAAGGTGTTGAGTTTAACATAGTCTGTACTTTTGAAATTATATATTTTTGTATTTCGCTTATCAGGTGTAAGTTTATTTTCATTTTCATGAGCAAGTAAAACTGTTTTTTCAAGAGTTGGATGATGTTCATCTTCCGGAAATGATACAGGGTTTGATCGATTGAGATATACAGTAGTGCATCTATCTACAAACACAAGGTCCAGCGTTTTATGGTTTTTATAAAAAGTATTATTGACTTGTTGAAGACACAGGTCAGATAACTTATGTAAAAAATCATTTATCCAATTACTAGTGGAAACAGGTGTAAGAAATGAAGAGTCATCTGTCGAATTCCAAGACACAAAGGGTAGGTTAAAATCGCCCAACACAATAAGAACATCATTATTTTTTAACATATTATGAACTTGCTCGATGGCGTTTATATGTCTTAAGTAAATTGATATGTCACAATTTGGAGGAATGTAAGAACAGGTAAGATAAGCGATGCAGTTATTTAATTTAACTGAAACACAAATAAACTCCAGTTCACTAGTGTCGAGAATTGTTAATTCATCAGATGCAAACGAGATATGAACAGCTATCAGAACACCACCACCGATCTTATTATAACGGTCTTTACGGAAAATTTGATAATTTTTACACATTATTTCAGAATTTAGAATATTAGAGCGAAGCCAAGTCTCCGTGAAAATTAAAATGTTATATTCGAAATCAAAACTGTTAATGAACATTGCAGAAAGTTTGGAATTAAGACCCCTTACGTTTTGATACACAAGTTCTAATTTAGACTTACGATTTGTTAATCGTTTTTTGGATGAGATTGCGGGCTATTTCGCGGGCGAGGCAAGTGTACAACATTTACTAATCGCGGATTATTTTTGAATTCGAATTCGCGTACGATTGTATTTCGTGGCCAGAAACTTACATCAACAATAGTATTAAATAAATTTTCTGGAACTGTCAATCTAAAGGAAGTAGTCAGACGTGCGTTTACATATTTGAATTTATGAATAGAAATAGAAAGAGTCGATGAACATTTCAACTTTGATTTAATGAAAAAATCTATATCATTATCTGTTGTATCAGATGCTAAGCGCGAAACAAAGATTGATTTAGTTGGAGGAATAGCAATCAAAGGTTTAGGAACAGAAATGTCAGAAGTAATTGCAATTTGTTGGACATCAGCAACAGTAGGAGCCAGAGAAGCAGCTTGTGCATACGTTATTTCAGGCAAAGCGAGAGGTGGAGCTGATAATGGAAAAGGAGCAGACATAGACAAATTTGCCGAAGAAGAAAGAATAGGAGGAGGAGCATCCGTGTCCATGTCGTCAACGTTGTCTTGTTCTATAGAAGGTTGTGTTGGTGTCGAGTCAGTTTTCTGTTTGCTTCGAAGGGTCATATGTTTCTTTTTTCGCTTTGGTGAAGGAATTGACTCATCAATATATTTAAATTCGTTGAAAAGAGTTTGATATTTTAAAAATTTATCAGAAAGTGAAGAAAGTTCTCTACTTATTTCCGAGAAACCTTGCTTCGTTTGCTTAAAAAGCTTATGAAAGTTAATGTCGGCCAACCTACACTTCTCACAAGACCAACGCAACCCTTTACCTTCTTCATATTAATACAAAATAAATATTTATACGAGTATGTTTATGGATGATGTGCTTTATTGTGGAGCAGGACAAGTCATTAGTTTATGGCAGTCTGCACGCTGCGAAATTTTGCGACGGCCAACACCGCGGAAAGGTCCGTATTTATAATTTCAGCTACAACAACTGCAATTATAAATTGCAAGACTTAAGAAATAGTACAAAAACATAATATCAGTTAGAAACATTGTTTGGAGCATTTCATGAAAATCGGTAATTCAACAATACTATTCTAAAATAGTCTTAGCTGTCTTCAACCTATTAAGATGTAAAGGTTAATGCTTTAGGCTCTCTAAAACAGTGGTCTTCAACTTATGTTTTCCCATAGGGCGTCGCACAGTGGGGATGGCTTCATACATTTCTGGGAAAAAATTATAAGGAGTGCTTGTAGAGTGATAAAACTTGGCACCTAGCACTTAATTAACGTTATTAAGAAAAATATAAATTTTCATAAAAATCTGCCACGCCCATCATATACCGCCCATGTAACTCAAAATGAATTTTTCATACAAAATTTTTTCTTTTGCTCCGAACATGTTGAAATTTAGCAAAGACATTACAATTAACAAAATAAAAAAGTTGTGAAAGTTTCATTAAAATCGGCCACGCACATCATATACCGCCCATATAACTCAAAATGAATAATTCATACATTTTTTCTTTTGCTCCGAACATGTTGAAATTTAGCACAAACATTACAATTAACAAAATAAAAAAGTTGTGAAAGTTTCATTAAAATCGGCCACGCCCATCATATACCGCCCATATAAAAACAAACGAATTTTTCATATAAATTTTATTATTATTATGTATTATTATTCTAACATAGCCTTAACTTCGTCGCTTACATCACTATGCCTTTTGTGGATAAACGAAGGAGTCAAATGTGAGATCATGGGATCAGACGTTAGCATCATTCGGTGCATAATATCTGTGTTCGTGGCAATTCGACTGCATTTTCTGGAGTGTCTGAGGCGATATTTTTTATAGTCTTTGTTACGACTTTCCTGAGCCTCTTCGGATAGTAAACCTACAGGAAAAATACAGTTTTCAATTATATCTTTCCCATGAATGAGAATTTTGTGGAGTGTAGCTGGCATATTGTACCACTCGTACAGTGCAACAAACTCTTTTGCCGTCTCCAGACAAAAATCACCAAATTTTTTGGGATCCACTGACTCGGTGATTGTTATTGCTTCGAGAATTATTGAAAACCTTTTGACTATGCCTGCTTCTAGACCCGTGATTTCGGAAATCAAAGCAGGATTACTAAAGAATCTTCGTGACGTATTTCCTGAATTTGTCGTACCAGTGCTTTGCTTAACAGTATCAACCTGTATTCTAATTTTATCTTTAAGTTCACGCTTTATAAAATCTTTTCGAGCTTCTCTTATCGGACGAGTATTTAGGTCGACTCTCCCACGTTTAAATTCAATATTATAAGCTACATGCAAAAGACACTCCATCAGCTTAATACGCGCATGAAGAGGTGACATACCAAATTGCAGTGCTTGTTCATTTACGGGCATAGCTTGAACTTCTTGGATTTTATTCATCTTGGATGTTGTGGCTCCACAAATAAAACAAGAAGATGCTGCTGGTGTTTCTGTTACTGATTGTGCTGTCTTGCCGTCAATCATTGTAAAATATAATTGATGTTTTACCTTAAAGTTACGATTATTTACTGTTAACTCAAATTGTTGTAGTTGCGATATCTCCTCATCGACTCTTCTCTTTTCTTCTCTTATAACTTGAGGTGTCTCTTTAATGTATGCAAACTGTAGTGTTCTGCAATACTGTGTGGGAGAAGGTTTATTGTTGTTCCATACTACTTTATTAATGTTATCACTTAATGATAATTTAAGTGGTACAACTGATGTCATATATAAATGGGAGCCAGAAATTTTATCATCTGAAAAGGTCTGTTGGTATTCGCTTTGACTAGATGCCCCATCACAGCCCCATTTACAGTACATTGTTAGATTTCCGCTTTCAATTTTGTTTATTTCTTGCACTGACTTGGTCTCTAGGATTCTTTTAGCGGTATGGTCCAACAAATTTTGCAGAGGTACACTACCTGAACTTTCAGTAATAGAAATTCCTTGAGGATAACTGTTAGTTTTTTGTTTCGTGAGTTCTTTGTATGGTACAAGTATGTTATACCCTTCACTTTGTAACCAATGCATTAGATACTCGTATTTCTCTTTTGTAAGTTCAAGCTTTGTAAACATCCCCAAAGTTTTTAATGCACAAGTTTTGTGGTTAGATTTTGAAATACTAGAAGCAAAATCAATTACTTCTTGAGGAAACGTAGCACGTACTTCATCCCTTTTGTATCGTTTGGCGCGATCACAGCACTCCTCAAACGATTTGCGTGGCCGACCAAGTCCCGAGCTGGTAGAACATTCAGCCTCAGAAAACTTAATTGTAAATGTGCCTTCAAGCCAATTTGCATATGTTGTTTCAAATCGGGAGATCATACGATGACAACCCAGCTAGACAGCGCTAACAAGTTTACAAACACATCCAACATAAATTTGCTGGTTACTAACACAGTCTTACACTGTCATTTGATGTTAAACAAGGATAGTTATATTGGAATATGTTTCTGTTTCTTTTTAGGGTAAACATTGACTGAACGAAGAAAAAAAATAAAACATCAAAACAAAGCAAGCTGTGAAACTGAAGGAAGTTTTTGTGAAAATAAAATATAATTCATTTAGATATACCAATAATAATAAAAAGTAGTTAAAAGTGTTATTAATAAAAAATGAGTTATAAAACAATTAATAATCTCTTGAATAAGGAAAAAAAAATGTTCCTATCGAATGCCAAAAAATATTAAGATTAACTGTGAAAATGTGCAAGAAAATTGTGATGTGAGTGTTCGGGTAAGCGCCGGTTGTGGATGCTCTGGACAGACTGACGATGGACCATCAGGATCCAATTTAGCTTTGCAAGTTGCATCTAATGTTGACCACAGGCAGACAGATTTAGCTATACGTGGTGAATCATATGATATGTATATAGATATAGAATCCAATAGCGGATTCAGTAGGCCTGATTTTAGTGATGAAAGTGATGTTTATTTTGAGGAGCCATCTGAGGTATATAAATTAGGAGAATTAAGGTCCTGGGCAATCAGAAACAAAGTTTCACGCAGCCTTGTTTCTGATCTTCTTCAGACCCTCAACAGAATAGGAGTTGAGAACTTACCCCTGTCTGCTAAAACTCTTTTAAAAACAAATAGGAAAAAAGTAGAAGTTGAATATATGCCCAAAGGGGAATTTTTATATATTGGAATTCAGGAGTTTTTCAGTTCAAATTCGTTTCCATATCTTAAAGATAGCTGTGAAGTTTTAATTGATGTAGGAATCGATGGGCTAAAACTATTTCACAGTTCTAGCAGAGTTTTATGGCCTATTCTAGGTGCAGTCGTTGGATTTCCACAAGAATGCCCATTTACCATTGCCTGCTTTTCAGGCATGGAGAAACCTTGTCATGCTAATGACTTCCTTAACAAGTTTTCCAACGAAGTAGTGCTTCTGAAGAATAATGGTATCATGGTAGATGGAGGTTTAAAAAAATTTGATGTTAGGTTGTTTTGTTGTGACTCTCCAGCGCGAGCATTTGTTACTGGTGTTCAGTCCTTTACTGGAAAGAATAGTTGTCCAAAATGTAATCAGGTAGGAAATTATAGTGAGCATAGAGTTTTTTTTTCAAAAAATATTAGTACATTAAGAACAGACCTTTCATTTAAATCTAGAATAGATCCAATTCACCATAGCAGATTGTTTAGGCAAAGTGAGAATGTGTTAGAAAAAGCCCGGATAGGCATGGTGTCACAATTTCCATTAGACCCTATGCACTTGGTTGACCTAGGAGTTGTAAAGAAGTTAGTAAGACTCTATATTAAAAAAGGTAATAAAGCTGAAATGGACGAACGCATTAAGTATATTGCAAACTTTGTTCCTTCAGAATTTGGTCGAGTATGCAGGAATTTAGATGAAATCTGTAATTGGAAGTCAACGGAATTCAGGCAGTTCTTGTTATACTTAGGAATATTTGTTTTAAAAGATACCGTTAGGAGCGATATTTATTTTAATTTTCTATTATTGCATGCAGGTATAAGACTCATTTCTTGTGAAACCACATACAGAAATGTTTTTTTGTGTTTTTATATATTATATATAATATATAATATATAATATATAATATATAATATATAATATATAATATATAATATATAATATATAATATATAATATATAATATATAATATATAATATATAATATATAATATATAATATATAATATATAATATATAATATATAATATATAATATATAATATATAATATATAATATATAATATATAATATATAATATATAATATATAATATATAATATATAATATATAATATATAATATATAATATATAATATATAATATATAATATATAATATATAATATATAATATATAATATATAATATATAATATATAATATATAATATATAATATATAATATATAATATATAATATATAATATATAATATATAATATATAATATATAATATATAATATATAATATATAATATATAATATATAATATATAATATATAATATATAATATATAATATATAATATATAATATATAATATATAATATATAATATATAATATATAATATATAATATATAATATATAATATATAATATATAATATATAATATATAATATATAATATATAATATATAATATATAATATATAATATATAATATATAATATATAATATATAATATATAATATATAATATATAATATATAATATATAATATATAATATATAATATATAATATATAATATATAATATATAATATATAATATATAATATATAATATATAATATATAATATATAATATATAATATATAATATATAATATATAATATATAATATATAATATATAATATATAATATATAATATATAATATATAATATATAATATATAATATATAATATATAATATATAATATATAATATATAATATATAATATATAATATATAATATATAATATATAATATATAATATATAATATATAATATATAATATATAATATATAATATATAATATATAATATATAATATATAATATATAATATATAATATATAATATATAATATATAATATATAATATATAATATATAATATATAATATATAATATATAATATATAATATATAATATATAATATATAATATATAATATATAATATATAATATATAATATATAATATATAATATATAATATATAATATATAATATATAATATATAATATATAATATATAATATATAATATATAATATATAATATATAATATATAATATATAATATATAATATATAATATATAATATATAATATATAATATATAATATATAATATATAATATATAATATATAATATATAATATATAATATATAATATATAATATATAATATATAATATATAATATATAATATATAATATATAATATATAATATATAATATATAATATATAATATATAATATATAATATATAATATATAATATATAATATATAATATATAATATATAATATATAATATATAATATATAATATATAATATATAATATATAATATATAATATATAATATATAATATATAATATATAATATATAATATATAATATATAATATATAATATATAATATATAATATATAATATATAATATATAATATATAATATATAATATATAATATATAATATATAATATATAATATATAATATATAATATATAATATATAATATATAATATATAATATATAATATATAATATATAATATATAATATATAATATATAATATATAATATATAATATATAATATATAATATATAATATATAATATATAATATATAATATATAATATATAATATATAATATATAATATATAATATATAATATATAATATATAATATATAATATATAATATATAATATATAATATATAATATATAATATATAATATATAATATATAATATATAATATATAATATATAATATATAATATATAATATATAATATATAATATATAATATATAATATATAATATATAATATATAATATATAATATATAATATATAATATATAATATATAATATATAATATATAATATATAATATATAATATATAATATATAATATATAATATATAATATATAATATATAATATATAATATATAATATATAATATATAATATATAATATATAATATATAATATATAATATATAATATATAATATATAATATATAATATATAATATATAATATATAATATATAATATATAATATATAATATATAATATATAATATATAATATATAATATATAATATATAATATATAATATATAATATATAATATATAATATATAATATATAATATATAATATATAATATATAATATATAATATATAATATATAATATATAATATATAATATATAATATATAATATATAATATATAATATATAATATATAATATATAATATATAATATATAATATATAATATATAATATATAATATATAATATATAATATATAATATATAATATATAATATATAATATATAATATATAATATATAATATATAATATATAATATATAATATATAATATATAATATATAATATATAATATATAATATATAATATATAATATATAATATATAATATATAATATATAATATATAATATATAATATATAATATATAATATATAATATATAATATATAATATATAATATATAATATATAATATATAATATATAATATATAATATATAATATATAATATATAATATATAATATATAATATATAATATATAATATATAATATATAATATATAATATATAATATATAATATATAATATATAATATATAATATATAATATATAATATATAATATATAATATATAATATATAATATATAATATATAATATATAATATATAATATATAATATATAATATATAATATATAATATATAATATATAATATATAATATATAATATATAATATATAATATATAATATATAATATATAATATATAATATATAATATATAATATATAATATATAATATATAATATATAATATATAATATATAATATATAATATATAATATATAATATATAATATATAATATATAATATATAATATATAATATATAATATATAATATATAATATATAATATATAATATATAATATATAATATATAATATATAATATATAATATATAATATATAATATATAATATATAATATATAATATATAATATATAATATATAATATATAATATATAATATATAATATATAATATATAATATATAATATATAATATATAATATATAATATATAATATATAATATATAATATATAATATATAATATATAATATATAATATATAATATATAATATATAATATATAATATATAATATATAATATATAATATATAATATATAATATATAATATATAATATATAATATATAATATATAATATATAATATATAATATATAATATATAATATATAATATATAATATATAATATATAATATATAATATATAATATATAATATATAATATATAATATATAATATATAATATATAATATATAATATATAATATATAATATATAATATATAATATATAATATATAATATATAATATATAATATATAATATATAATATATAATATATAATATATAATATATAATATATAATATATAATATATAATATATAATATATAATATATAATATATAATATATAATATATAATATATAATATATAATATATAATATATAATATATAATATATAATATATAATATATAATATATAATATAAATATATAATATATAATATATAATATATAATATATAATATATAATATATAATATATAATATATAATATATAATATATAATATATAATATATAATATATAATATATAATATATAATATATAATATATAATATATAATATATAATATATAATATATAATATATAATATATAATATATAATATATAATATATAATATATAATATATAATATATAATATATAATATATAATATATAATATATAATATATAATATATAATATATAATATATATATAATATATAATATATAATATATAATATATAATATATAATATATAATATATAATATATAATATATAATATATAATATATAATATATAATATATAATATATAATATATAATATATAATATATAATATATAATATATAATATATAATATATAATATATAATATATAATATATAATATATAATATATAATATATAATATATAATATATAATATATAATATATAATATATAATATATAATATATAATATATAATATATAATATATAATATATAATATATAATATATAATATATAATATATAATATATAATATATAATATATAATATATAATATATAATATATAATATATAATATATAATATATAATATATAATATAATATATAATATATA